>JBCJKH010047959.1:0-47161 GCA_039877255.1 Loriculus beryllinus | reverse complement strand
AAATATGGAAGAGTCCATTTGGATATAAAGGTGCTGTGCTTGTGCATGTCTTTAAACTGCCAACTGCATGGAATTCCATCGAGAATCTGCTCCCCCACAACTGCTGGGGCTTGTGGAGCATGGAAAATGAGAGGATTTGAGCAAAGAATGAGGCTGTGGCTGCAGAAGTGCGTAGAAAAGAGAGCCCAGAGCTCTCTGTAGGACTAGGTCGCACAACACTGGAGACCCTCAACAAAACCAAGATCAGGTCACCTGGAGACCAGAGATGGAAGGACCACCACACACAACATTCTCCCTTAGCTAAAACACTTTGAAGACTCTTTCTGGTATCCGAACTTGCTTTACCAGTGCCATTAAAGGTCTGAACATCATTGCCAGCACACATCCAGGTGACAGTCACACCTCCTGTGACTTCAATGGTTGCAGAGATTTTTCATGGAGCAGTGATTTCACCTATAAGCCAATACCCTGGGCCACAGGAGAGCATCCCAGCCCCCCCCAGTCCTTGCACAGCAGCATCCCAAAGGCTTCCATCATCCCAATGAAAAGCAACAATTGCCATCACCCAAACTCCACATTCTGCCTACCCTGGGCTCCACTTTGCTTGTCTACGCCTTCAGTCACTGTGAGAACCTGGGCAGTCACTGGTCATCCTGTTTATTATATACAAGGAGGGCAAGGTATGAGTTCAGAGTCACTTGTCCTGTCCCTGTCTGACTGAAGAACTCTGCACAGAAAGGAACTTCTGAGCTTTAGCTGTTCACTCAGGATAAGTCTGACCTGGAATGAGAGTTACTTAGACGGATAATTGATGTCAAACTCACTTATCAAAACCTACAAGCACAGGAGGCCAAATTCCACCAGATCAAGGGGAAAGGGGTGCTCCCAGTCCACTCATTTTGTAGCCTAGTAAAGAAGTTGTCTAATGGAGAAGAGCTGTAGGAAATCTCCCCTTCTGCCTCTGAACCCATGGAGATGCATGCCCCACCACCAGCATCCCAGTGAAACAGGAAGCAGTAGAGGACGAGCCACACACAGGAGGAGAGTCTCTGCTGAAAGAGCCTTTCACCAGGGAGCTGAGAGGCAGGTTGGCTGCAAGCCTCTGAGCCCGGAGGCAGCACATGCCGGCTGCTGCCACGTGCACAGTGGGGACTGTGCCAGTGGCACCCCGGGCACAGCCCTCAGTGAAAGGTCCCCCCCCGGTTCTGCCTTTGATGAGTAACCTGGGACCAAACAGGCCGGATGGGGCTTGAAGCAAGCTGCTCTAGTGGAAGGTGTCCTTGCCCATGGCAGGGAGGTGGAACTGGATGAGCTTTAGGTTCCCATCCCAACCCAAACCAGTCTGGGATTCCATGACTAGAGGCTGGTGAGACAAATTAAGCAACGCTCCATATCCAGGAGCCTGGGGCAAGCACTTCCAGTGCAAATAACAACCATGCAAGCAGGCAAACGCCATTAAACAGCTCCACTGGATACAGCCCAGCAGTGACAACATCCATCACCGTCACACCTCGATCCTGCTTGGGAATATCCCAGTATACACAGCAAAATCCCCTTCCACAGGTTCACAGCTGCCTCTGGAAAAGAACAGAGAACCTGCTCCATAGCTGAGACACACTGGATGGCAGGGATTCTTTCTCCCCCCCTCCATTTGTATGGACCATGAAGCATCTGGATATGGATCATCATGAGGCATATGGATATGAAACTAGGACAGGTAAAAGTACCACAGACCCTGAGAACTGCAAATAACCCTCCTCTTCCCAGTAACCCTTGTTATTTATGATGACAAAGTGATAACTTGATGCACAGCATTTATGTGGATGCCCAATCACCTTTGAGGGGTGCTGACAGAGGTGGGCTCTGATTTCAGCCCCGGTTACACAAACACCAGGATCCTCGATCTTCTCACTCCAGCTGGCATTTCAGACCATACAAGCAGTTCATTGTTTTGGAATGAAACCCTGGTTTGTCTTCTCCAGCTCCAAGTGAAAATCCCACCAACACCCGAACACTGTCACCAAGGCGTTGACATTCCCCACCCTTCCAGAGGCACACAGCTAGGGGAAGGGGGATACCCTAAAGCATCACACACACTGCAGACAAGGAAATTAGAGCAGCTCAGAGCAGTTCACTCGCACACCACTCGTTTTTCAAGGGCTTTTAACTCCAGGATCAAGCCAGAGCACCCAGAACTGGACTCGCATCAGCTGCAAAGCACCTTTTGCTTTCCACCAGCTGAGAACCCAGCGTGGGGAGCTTTTCCTGAGCACTAGGTCTGAGTTCCCAGTTGCTCTCCAGGTGATTTAGAAGCTTGCACAGACCTGTTGGCCCCTCCTTAACAATAGCAGAGAAATACGGAAACAGGCCTGTAATGGTAAACTGGAAAATTCCAGCATCCATAGGCCAGGTTCCCAGAGCCAACCCTCGGGTTAGAGTGGCCCAGATCATCTGGTGGTATGAGCTCCAAATGGGGTTTACACAAGCTCTTGGTTGACGCCAACTCCAAGCCCTTCCAGCAGGGTAACATCTGAACAGCCAAAGGAATACATTGCAGTGGAGGCAGATGGCCAATATCTTTAAGGAACAGCAGTTTATAGAAGTATTTTCATGACTAAATGCATCTTGAGCCCAGCTGGCTGTTTATGGGATGGAGGAGACATTTGTGAGCTTTCAAAGGAGCTTACGATAAATAGGTAGAGTTTGGGGTTTTTTAATCATTTACATGCTATGAAACCAGACACGAGCATTAAGCCAAAACCCCCCAAAGGGTGTTTCTGTAGTTATTCTGTAGTTTAACAGTAAGTGTGGGGATAATCAAAGAACAGTCCTAGGAGCTGCTGATAACAGGTTACGCCCTATGGCCAGACTTAGAACTACCTGAACTGTTGCACAAATAATCAGGAAAACCAAAACTCTTCTCAGGAGTTGTTTTAAATGCAGTTTATGAACAGCACACATATCCAAAAAGACAATTTTCCTCTGTGATCTTATCATCTGCCTTCACTCCTTGCAAACATATAAACCCAGTTACATCCCTACCCAGAACTCAAGTTGCGTGAATGGTCTCACGCTGAGGTCACAATCCTGCCCTGTGACTTCACACCCGTTGCCATGGAAGTGGTCGCTTTCCAATTCAGCTTAAGGAAAAAAAGAGAATTTAGAGTTGAGACATCTTGGATTGAGAGGCTTGGAAGATAAATCTCTGTTTCCCACTGAGAAAGCACAGAGCTGGTATCCCAAAGCTGACAGCTGCCTCAAGTCCCAGTACTCCATACTCTGTGTGGTCTCTAATCTGAGCAGTGTTATTTACTGCATCACCCAGGACCATTCAGATCTATTCCCACCTGCTGAAGAGCTGCAGCATGGCAGCAGCTTCCCCAACACCCTAAAAACCTTTCTGAAAGCATTGTTTTGAGCAAAGGCCATCACAAAGCTGCACTTACAGAACATGGTGATGGGCAGCACATCAACACTGATGCTGCAACGCTGAAAGCTATCACACAGAGCAGACTCTTATGTTTTAGTTAGGCTGCAGGGACCTGTGAAGAGATTCAACAGGTATCACCTGAATATAGAACATGCACAACACCACAAAGAGTTAAAGTTCTTTCTCCCAGAGACACAAATCACAACACACAGAAGTAGAAATACCCCTTCCTGTGCTTCAGCACCTGCTTTGGCCTCACAGACCAGTCTCTACACAACAGCCCCAGTGCTGTATGGCCGGGAGCTGGACAGCCCCATCCCAGCTGCTCTGCTGGAAACTCAGATCTGAGTTTTGCCATGAGGTGGCACCAGGACAAGCCCATGGTGGGAAGAGCGGCCAGCACAAGGTGGGGCTTGTTTTTTGTATGTTTGAATGTTTCACAGTCAAAGAGGTTTGTTTAGTAAAGGAAATAGCATTATAAAGAGAACGGACTTTCCACTCCTCCTCTTTTTCCAGTGTTGTTGCCTTCACTTCATGTTAATGACTCCAAGCCTTGTAAGTGTTTGAACCATATGATCTATTAAATGAAAAAGGACAAATTGCACCACGGTGCCTATTGAGAAGGATGAACTCAGCTCACCTTCTTTTCATTTGGTTCCTCTCCATGCCCAGTGCCAGCCTGGAAGACTGGTAGGAGCTGCCATTCCCTCTTCACATCCTGTGTCTTTATTTCCTCATGCCCTATGATCTGCGGCAAATGGCCCAGGCTAAACCCTATATAATCTGTCTAGACTTCAGGGAGATAATCCATGGTGCTGCAGAAAGCTTTGTGTTAAACCACGAGGCTGCACATTAGCAAGGACCTGTGACTTACCCTGTGATCTTCACAGGGGCAAGAATGAAGAAGCTCCCAAGTGACTTGGGACTAAACTCTCACTGACCCCAATGAAGGTTTGGTTGAATACAGACCACAGAGCTCATTTTGTAGCTTCAGTTCATCATAATCATGCCTGAAGATTAAAGGTGAGCCCAAACCATGCAGTTTATGCACAGGTCCAAACTCACCCAGTGACATCTGGCTTCAGGGGTTGAGCTTGGGTGCCCATTAGGAACACTTTCATCTGGACCACTGTGGTGCTCGTTTCCAAGCCTATCCCCAAGGAAGGCTTTTCCATTTTCCCCAGGGGTGAATGAGGATAGGCAGGAGTCAAATGAACAGATGACAATTTGTTTCTCACACACCTCCACTTTTTGTTAATGGTGATGGTGCTACCTCTGCATACGCGAGGGTACAACACCAAACAGGCAGAGTTTAGGGCACGTGTGGTATTACTGGATGGAAGTTAAATAGCACAAAATTCCAACTGGGATGTCAGGAAAAATAATCCTTACACTGAGATCTCCCCAGCCATGGAAGATCTGTTCGTGTTCTCACAGGAACTAGTGAAAATCTTATTGCCTGAGTCATGTCAAATCAAATCTGGACAAACCTATAGACTGCTGGGAGCAATCCTGCCCTGGTGTGACTGTGGGTTGAGTGACCACAGAGATCTTTTCCACTGATGGCTTTTCACTAATCCTGAAAACATTTGGGTGAATGAATTCCACAAGGAATTGTGGTCACAGCATAGATAAGCCTCAGGGCTCCTTCTCCCACCACTGAGCAAGGAGGTTACAGCCTTCTTTTGCCTTTGCTGGCCTGTAGAAGACATCCCAGCAGACCTCCTGCCTGCTGATCAAGATGCACGATGCCCCTTTTCAGACCAAGGAACATCATTTACTCAGTCTTATGCACACGAGTTGGCAATAAAATCACAGGTGGGTTTTCAACCCTGTAAGCAGTAACAACCCAAAAACGTGCGTGTTCTATGTATGTCCAGGCACACCTCAAATGAGCATAATTTATGAATTATTCTACTCAGGTCTAACAGTTGATTAAAGTGCCCCAGATTCTGATTGCGTCAGCTGACGGTCCTTTTATCCTCTGGCCCTTTCATCCTCTAAGCCTTTCTCAAAAACAAGAATAGAGCAACCTCAAGCCTCTGGAGGTTATTTTACCAAGCATATTTTCCCTTCTTCAACAGTTCTATTAACCACATACACCATTTCCAGGCAGCTATTTCCAGTTATAATTTTGTTGCATTAAGTGTACCAAAAATGGCACATTCCGTAGATTCCCCTTTGATTTCACAAGATTACAGGTTCATTCCACCAAGGGCTTCTGCAGTGACAAACCCTTCATTTTGTTGTCTTTTCCCCCTTGCTGAAGTAGTGGTTTCGAAGCGATGAGAACACAGGGACACTATGCGCACCACCCAGCTATCAAAAGGCAATTCAGGCTCAGTGAGTCTAAGCTCCTTTCTAAATAGAGAGGGGAAAGAAAATGTCAGGCGAAGCAGTCGTTTTTGTGGATGAATCACTCGAGGAACCCAATCCAGCCTCTGAGTGGTCTCTAACATGACTAATTTTTACTTCTGTCTGTTCAGTGTTTCCAGTCAGTCACCTTCTCAGACGCATCGGCACCTTTCCACAAGTCCCCACAGAAACTTGTTCCCTTCTCTCCCCACTGATGAGTTTTCCAGGTTGGGAAGCTCTGGGGAGAGCCAGACAGCAGGGCAGAAGGCGCAGACATGGGCCAGAGCAAGGTGTCAGCTCATTAACGTGTTTAACCAGAGACCCAGTACTTGTACCTCCAGATCACGCACTGATGTACCACCTTAGGTCACCCCATCGCCTGCTAGCCCTGCTCCAGTCTCAGCCTCTGTCTTCAGTGGGGTTCCCAGGATGCAGCCCCCACATATACACCTTATTTCTACAATAGATGCTCAACTATTGCTTGAGGGAGGATTTCTTCAGTGCCGGTGCCTTTGTGCAGCACCTACCATCTTCCAAAATGGTTACCAGGTTTTACAGCTATCTGAGACTGCAGAGCACCTCTTACAGGGCATCCTGCTTCATTATATTTGAAGTCCAGGCCTGAGTTTGCTCCCAGTTCAGACCCAGCAGCATCCTAAAGCCTCCTAAAGCTCCTGTTTACATATTTTAGGCACTTCTAGAATTCGTTTTTACCTGTTTCAGGAACCTTTGAGGAAGTCCGAGCAGTTTGGGCCACACATTAGATCTTCAAGATCAGCAGCGTGCAACACTCCACCAGCATTCCACATCCCTTTGAGGATCACATCCAGAAAGGACATCCCTAATCGTTCTTTTCAGAGGCATTCAAAAGAAAACATGTCAGGGAGTGGGTACCAGACAGACTATGGTCTGCTCTGCCTCCTATCTTTGAAGTACAACTAACTAAAAGTACCTTCCAGAGAGCACAAGCTACCAATGTGGCTATAGAGACAGGCTTTCTGCCTGCAGCCCCCTCCCCATAGGTGGGGAATCTCTTGAAGCACTTACACTTACCCTGTAGGTTATAAGGATCTTGTTGGGTTAAAAGGCTTTGCTGCATCACCAGACAACTTCAGGGTGCAATCACAGCCAAGCCTTTGTCACTCCTCGAGGTCTAACCCTGGGAAGCAGCACTGTACCTGTTAGACTTCTGCAGATGCATAGAGAAACCCCTAGACACCCAACTCATGTAGACAACAACCAAACATTAATAGGTATCTGCATAATTAACATTTGGCACAGATTAAGCTGGCACAGGGGTTCATGTGCTCCTCATTAGGACCAGATGTGTTTGGGCTGTTTTACTGCTGGTGATCACAATAGGGATTTGGCAGCACATCTGGCAGGAGGGTTGGGAAACTCAGCTGGGTCCTGCCCCTTCCCAAGGACCCAGCCCTGGTGGCTGCTCACCTGGGTCAGTCCCTCCCACCTCTGAGCACCACAGAACAGCCTCTGCTATAGATTTATCCTCTCAAATCTAGCCAGATTCATAGAGACAAACCAAAAGCAAGCTCCCAGGCCACAGCAGCAGAGCCCATTTGGGAATGCAGAGCACTTGACAGCTCATTACACCTTCCAGTTGTGCAGCTCCCATTTTTTGGGTGTCTTTAACCCTTTCCTGCCACAGTTTATTTTATTTACCCATCATACAGCTTGTTTCCCTCTGGCAAGGCTTCCCCACGGCTTTGTATTCATAAATCATGAGGCCCGAGGGGTTCGCGTTTCACAGAGGCCATGGGGCTTCGATGAATTAAGTCTTGTTTGAACTAGAGCATCTTTTTTAGCAAACCAAACAAACTTCTTGACCTGACTTGTACTGCAGCAGAGTGAGCCCAGAAAGAGCTCCTGGCTGCAGTGGGAAGGTATTCCGCTTGAAAAGTCAGGTATAACAGCTTCCTCATGGCACTGCTGAGAGAATGGAAGATGTGAGGAGACACCCTCCTCTCAGACATTCTACTGGGTCCAAAGCTGCTTTATATAAGGGACCTTTATACCCTCCTGGCAGTCCCTAAACTGCCATCAGTGCCTTCCTGCAGTTTAAGATGCTTTTCTTGGTGCCATGCTGGTGCCACTGAGCAGTGTTTCCTCCCTCTTGGTCACTGGCTTCACCAGCAGGAATACATGTATCCAGATCAGCCCAGCTGGTTTAAATGGACACAGCTTCAAAGGCAATGAGAATTCACACATTTATGCTCACAGCATCTCTGCACCCATGCCTGCCCTTAAATGAAAAAGTCAACTACTGAGTCCCCAGACATGGCTGTGATTTAATTTCCAGGGTGACATTAAACCTCATTGCTGCTGGACTCTCACTTCACATCTGCCCCAAGACCCACAGCAAATTCAGACCTTTTCCAAAAATGCTTTTCCATTCACATAACAATTCTTTTCCAGCTCATGCACAGCTCTCCTGGAGGACCTCAAACCCTTACTGATCAATTCAATGGGCAGTGCCAAGGAGCCAGCTGCATACATGGGGCTCCCAAGATATGCAGTGTCAAACCTAAGATCAGAAACTGTGGGACTATTGCCCCAATCCTGCACTCTGCTGAACCAGGTTATTTACTTGAGGGACAGTTTAGATTCAACTTTTAAGGATCTGTGTATTTAAAAAGACAGAAGAGTCTTCAGATGAAGGATCCCATTGACAAAGGTCACCAGCCAACATGACTAATCCATTATGCTGTTAAACAACTCAACATGCAGGGGTTAATCAGCGCTAGCCCAAGGTCTAATCCCTCTTCCTGCTAAATAACTCACTGAAAACAAACTCTGCCTGCTAATGTTCTGGAAAGGAAGACAAATGCATGCAAGGCTTGAGAAGGTTCAGTTTTCAGCGCTCTCAGTTACTCTAAAGCCCCACCACTGTCAGCCTGACCAGATGTTATTTCCATCCCTGCGAGGATATGGATTAGGGGAAGGTTGGCTGGCACTTGGCCAGTTTGCAGGAGTCAAAGGACCGGAGTCATCCTCAACCAGGGTTGGCAGGACTGTCCTGCATGGACAAAGCCAGAGGCACTATTCCCTTCGGGTTTCTGTGCATATTCCAGGCCCCTATTTATAGCCGTGATTTGTGCTTTTACAAGATGGTAATTTCATGCTGCTCATAAATCTCTCCCTGAAAAGTGGTATTTGTAGGTCAGCAAGGAGAGGAAGCCAGCAACCAAAAGTGCTGAACTCCTGCAGAATCCCTGCAATCGAGCCACAAACACTGAAATGCAATTAGGAGGAATCAAAGAGCCTTGTGTTGTGTCTCATGTTGGAAGGGGACATGTTCGTTCCATGAGGACCAGTGGCTGCTGCCTACACACCAAGGAGGTTGTTTGGGAGCTGGGGAGAGGGTGACACCATTTGCTTACCCAGCAGACAGCTCACGGCAGCACAGCGTCAGCCAGGTTTGCACTGGCAGGTCACATCCCTGACATTGTGCCATGGAAGTGCTCATCCCTTTTGATGTTCTTGTGTATTTTACACATCTGTGACTTTTTCCTTCAGAAGGGAACAGAGGCTCAGCAGAAGGTTATTTCCTTTGGCATTTGAAGACACTGGGAGGAAACTAATATTAGTTTAGACTTTACGATGTTGTAAAGCCAACAGTAGGAATGCTAGCCTGTACTAAGATGATGCTGCATCCCACCAGTTTTGGGGCAGCCTTGCAGAAGTCCAATGCCTCAGAATAAAGGGCCACAGTGAGCTACTGCAGGTCATGGCAGCTTTTCACAGGCAGGTATTTCAAGCTGGGATCCTCAAAATGCAGGGGCTCAGACACCACATCTTTTTTTCCCTGCTAATGCTTCTAACACTAAGAGAAGCCCTTAGGGACATGCCCATCCTTGCATTTGTTACACTTGTAGTGCATCACAGAAGTAAACCAGCTTTTATTCCAAATATCTGACCGTTACATGCAAACAGGCTTCTCCTAATTAGCAAAGAGGTGCTCAATTCCCAAAGAACATCATTAAAATAAACCATTTTCCATCTTGCATGCAATTGCAAGGGCACTCCAACTCCCAAGTAACCTCGCTTCTCATCACAGCAGTTTTGCCTGCCTCTGATAAGCAGCGACTTGCAGAATATTTCCTGTTTGGTGAAGCACCCACAATGCTTGCTGCTGTTCTAAGCTGGTGTTTTCATACAGCAGAGCAGCTGTGTGGTGAATCCCTCTACAGCAAGCTGCAAGTTCCTAATGCAAGGCCTGCGCAGAGGCAGGCGCTGCAACCAGCATCTCCCTCACATCCTCTGCTGACACTCCTAACGCAGCAGGAAGCAGTCTAGCCGCTCAGATACCGGGAGACATGAGCAGGGACAGGGCTGAGGACTTCCAGCAGCCTGGGTTGGTAGCTTTCCATGAGAGCCAAAGGAAAAAGCCTTTTGGCTGAGTCACTGCCATGGGGAAGAGACCTAAAGTGTTTCCCAGCTCCTCCACTGCCTCTTTGGTGAATCAGACGTTCACAATCAGTGCCTGCACTGGCTGCTGAACTGTGAGAAAAGCACCGAATGTGGGATACTTTGAGACGTGGAACTGTCTACCTGATGTGGAGCACAGATTTAAACCTGGCCCCTTCCTTCCCAGCATGGAAGACAAATGATGTAGTTTCCACAAGGTTTAGTCCCAGAGAAGCAGAACTTGCCAACTGCAGAGGAAGCAAGCATCAAAACCATTCACAGGCAGCTCTGAAAAGGATCCTGTAAATCTGTCACCTGCGACTTCTCATAGATCTGCTCCAAAGCAGGGTCAAAATAAGAATTAGCAGTGATGCTTTCTCAGGTACAAAGGGCTGTGGTTCAGCTTAGCGCTAATTCTGGAGTACAGGGGTGTTGGTGAAGGGTGCACATACAGTATCACACTGAAAACTGCTCAGTCACACCATATAAAGCTCAGGGGTTCTGGCAAATTGTGTAGTGACTGAGCTGTGTCCTCATGCCAGATGTGCTGGTTCAATCACTTCCCAACGAAGCTATACACTGACTCTTCAGCATTTTTGCATCCCCAAATGAACAACTAAATACCTCTGAATATCTGTATTCCTCAAGTCTGTACTTTCAGCATGGCTGGAGCAAATTCCTCACACAGGTTGGAAACACATTTCTGGAAGTATCAGGCTGCAGTCCATGTATCATCATTATCCCACACAAAAACTCTCACCGTGTAAATCAAGCCAGACAAACCCCGTTGCTGCGCTCTGCATTCTCCTTGCAGGAGATGCCAACCTCCCAAAGGTACCATTTGAAAGGCCAAGAGCAAGCCCCTGATCCCAACAGGGACTCGCTTTGCTGGAGTTGCTTCCTGTGGCTCATTCTATCACACACATTATTCCCATGGGACATGACAAAAACCCTGCTGGTGGCTGCTTTATTTACTGCCAACTGCAACTTTTGAGTGCTGCAGATCTAATACATGAAGCCTGATGAGCGGTACATGTGTCCTCCTTATCATCCTGCTCTGGCTCTGTACTTACTGAAGCCCCATAAACACAGAAGGGCTGATGCCTTGCAATACGCAGTTCAGCCTCCAGAGACCCTGAGCATCTCTGCTCACTACAGATGTTTGGCATGTGGCAGCACAAGAGCCATTGAATAGCAGGAGTGAGATCAACATTTGTGTTGAAAATGTCAGTTCAGTGTAACCGAAGTTAATTCACTTGAAGATCCTCCCAAAGCCAAACAAAGATGGCAATTCATGCACAAACTGAGCTTTGCCAGGGATTCTGCAGACAGCAAGGCACAATCAGCATCTTCCACATCAGCACTGGAAGAATGAAGAGCTTGGGGTGAAGTCTGAGCCACTGGCACAAAACCCCAGGGGCAGGTTATCTGCAGAATTAGCCCAGCAGCTCAAACAGTGGCAGGCAACGAGAGCACTGGCATGAACAGAGTGCTGGAGAGCCACAGGTCTTTAAATAAATGGAGCTCTTGCCCCTTTGCCATCATTTTGCCTCATTACACCACAATCTTCTCTTTCCAGCTCAGTATTTCCCTGCATAAATTGGAACTAGTATTGAAAATCTTTGTATTAGGACATCAGGGAAGCCTATTGCTGGGCTTCAGGGAGAGGGGCAAGAAGAAGACATAAATATCACAGTTTTCTCCTGAGCCTGCTCAAATCCTGCATGCAAGTGTGGAAATTCAAGTTACACTGCTTCCAGCAAGCAGGTAGCACCACTGACTGTGCCCCTGTGTGGGCAATGGAGGCATTTCTTTTACATCCAGGGAAGAGTTAAACAGGAGCATGTACAAGATATTCAGTAAGGTTAACTGAAAACCTCCTGCAAGAACAAGAGCTGCGCAGCATCAGCCTACCCCTAAGAGCTGGATTTACTATGGTTTTACTACTGTTTTACTTGCTCGGTGCAGGGGTTTGACAGTGCAGCTCCAGCTGACACCAGAGTGAGGAACCCACGCCAAGGCTCAGTCCCACTGTGGGATCCAGGCCACAACCTTAGTGCTGGCTTCCAGAATTAGCCAAGCTATTTGCATTTCTCATACATTGCATGGCTTGCTCTTGACGCAAGAGGAGAAAGGGATTTCTTCCTGCCAAGCACATCTTGCAGCTAGAACACAGCCTAATGAGTCTACCAGCCCCTCGATGCATGAGGAGGTGGCCTATGGAAAAGCCTACAGGCCTGAAGGCTGTTGGACAAACCTTCCCTTTTCCCCCCCCCCGTTAGAGCAGAGATGGACACGGGGAGCAGCTGGGATGTTGTTTTAAACAAGAGCAACCAATGCAATGAAATGCGAAATTTATGAGCTGGTCAGCTCAGGAATAACTGAGTTCAGGGATCCCCGGGGCTCAAAGGGCTTCTCAGGAATGGAAAATCAGCTCTCTTCCTCTAGGATCTATAGGCTGCAATGGAGAAACTCCCTTGGGTAGCTCAGGGACTGATGCCCCACAAGTGGCATCATGATACAGAAGTGAACTCCCAGTTGTGAGCTGGAACAGGAGCTCCCACTGCTTGCCCCTCCACTACAGCTGCCTTTGCCATTTCTTCTGGGCTTTTGTTTTCTCAACTGCCTCCTGCAACAGGAGCCTGGAGTTCTGTGAATCAAAGCAGCTCCCAGACCAGTTTCAGCTCAGAGAATGTGAATCCAGCAAGAAAACTGCACCTACAGCAAGGAAAACCCCCAGGGCCATAGCAGTGTGGAGTGAGCAGGGGATGCTCCCTCAGCACTGCCCACAGAGCTGCCCTCACATAGAGCACTGCTCCAGACACCAGTGTGCAGAGGAAATAAAGGCATCCCACGGAGCAGGGCAGCAGAGACCACAGGTCAGCCTTACACTGAGCATGTGTATGTATCCAGTGCCAGAACCTCCCCTGCTACTCCTCCAGAACAAAATAACAGCAAAGCAAAACAATAACTGTAATAAACACAGCAGCTTCCAAAAGGATGAATTTAGCCAGTCCCAGATAGCAGGATGTGTGTAGTGCTCACAGTGCTGTCATTTTCCTTTATCTCCCAAAACACAGGACAACACTGAACAAAACCTACCCCTAATGCATTCGTATTGCACAGGTATCAGCCACCTCCTGGGTACTTCCACACCACTTATGGCACAAATGCACCTCGCAG
Source organism: Loriculus beryllinus (assembly GCA_039877255.1). Taxonomy (NCBI): domain Eukaryota; kingdom Metazoa; phylum Chordata; class Aves; order Psittaciformes; family Psittacidae; genus Loriculus; species Loriculus beryllinus. The sequence continues at coordinate 33,768 of JBCJKH010047959.1, read as the reverse complement.
GGTCCTGCTGTTCCTGGCCCAGCTCCCTGGCGCTGGCACCTGTGTACATCCAGATGTGCAGGGCTGCAAACAGTATTCTGCAGGAGCAAACAGTCGTGTGAAATATCCTATTCCCAGCTCCGAGGGGCTGGCTGGAAATCACACAGCTTCCAAAGCTGGAAACGGAAAAATGGGGATTCAAACCAAAGAGAGAGCCCAGGAGGGGCTGGAACAAACCTGGCTCGCACAGAGGCAGGCCAGTGGTGCAGCCAGGCTGCACTGCCCTGCTGCGAATGGATTGAGACCTTCACCTTTAGGCTGGTGACACCAGCACCGAGCTCTCAGCACCTCCAGGGACATCTGCAGCCCAATAGCAGCTCTGCCACTCCAGCATCACAACAGAACAGAGGGGTTTTCCCTTCCTCCCCTCAAAAAAGCTCCCCCAGATCTTGAAGCAATAAATCACCCGGTACCATCACAAGAACTCAATACCTGGCATTAGTGAGGAGCTGCCAAGACACTCACATTGGAGACAGAAACCAGTGTTCTCAGAAACCCCAGTGTAGTAAATTAATCCCAAGAGGCAACAGGCTGAGTTTTTGCTACTGTAAATAGACTTTTTCATTATTCTGGAGCATTCTGAGGCCAAAAGACTGTCCCAGCGTATTGGAAAGTGTAAGTAACTGTCTCACTTCTCTGCAGAGGAGGAACATTCAACAAGCAGAACAAGACAGATTGATTAGTTCTTCCATTTAGCTGGCAGGGGCTGAAGAGTGGCTGCTGTTGTATCCCTTGCTGGGGAGGGAGGACACACACCCCAGGGCCTGTCTTTACACTTCTCTCTCCCTGCTCCCACTTTGATTTACAGACTGCAAGGAAGAGGTGAGCTTTGGCTTTGAGCTGGTTAAAGAGCAGCAGCTTCTCCTATGCCCAGGACAAGCACTGGTGCACCACAATGTGCATTTACAAGCAGCTTAAACTCACAAGGGCTCCTCACCTGCACCTAATGAGTAATTAGAGAGAAACCTGCACCCACCAGCTCTGCAGCACACAAACACCTCCAAGGAGGAGCTGGCAATCATCGCTAACAACTGGAACTAATTCACTACTGATTGAGACCATGAGACACTGGAGAAGGCAGCAAACCAGTGCTCCAAGTGCACCAGCACAGCTGCAGCACAGCACCCCAATGCTGTGGGCACCCCAACCTCCTCCTCACAACTACAGCTGGACCTAAGCACCAGCCTTCAGGCAGAGCCTACAGATGAGCTCTCATTAACTTACATCCCCACACGCAAGTTCACAAGCACAATCACTATCCACACACTGACAAGAAACCAGATTTTGCCACCAGCACCCAAGGGAAGCTTTCCCATTGACGAAGGTATAACCATTTTCCCATGGGAAGCAAGCACAGCTCCGTGGTTTCCCCTTCCCAAGGATCCCAGCCAGTTGTCATTTGGTTTCTATTTAAGTGGATTCACACCCCTTGACTTTAGTGTGGCTTTGAAACACAGGTTCAAGTGAACCAAATAAGCTGCGAGCAATAAACATCACAAACCAAGATATTTCAGCTCCTCTCCTATCAGTATTAAGCACAGCAGAAAATAATGCAGTCACTGGAGAGTTCACTACTACATTTGTAAATCCATTCTTCATTCACAGGAGCAGTTCTTGTCCCCTAATTAGATCCCACTTGAGCAGAAGCTGAAGCTTTCCAGCTAACAGCCTGTGCCCTCTAAGCAAACCCAGCAGGAATGCACCTCTCCAACAGCCAGCACAGCCTAAGGAGCATCCTCAGCCCCTCAGGTCACAAGATCACAGGGAACAACCTGTAGCTTTATCTTTTACATTCTGTGCCAGTCTATTGCTGGGGTGCTGCTGTAACACAAATCCATCCTTAAGTGTGTGTGAAATTAATGCCTCTTTCAATACCTAGAACACACAAATAGCACTCCCCCCACATTAACATCCCTCTCCCTATAGCTGTATACAGGGGCATGTCTTTCATTCCAAGATCACCCAGTAGCAGACTTGCTCTGATTTAAGCTATAATATTCAAGGACCACTCAGGAACATCAGGACCCAACCTGTCCCCAACATCAAAAGCATCCTGGCTTTTTTTAGATCAGCACACAAGGAATATATAAAACCACCAGAAGAAAACGCTCCTTTTGCCAACACCCCTGGGGGACCCTTCCCCATGCAGAGCCGCCTGCAGCCTTCTGTGTACACGGGACTGCCCAGACCTCACCAGAGGGGACCACTTTACCCAGGAGCTCCCGGGGGAGCATTTCCCACCTTCAGCACCCGCTGGGGATCAGCATCTCGAAGGAGCTTCCCAAGGACACCGGGATGAGAGCGCTCTGATAGCCCTGAGCAGCCTCGCAGGACCCAGGGGAAGATGCTTCCTGAAGTGTCCCAGCAGCCACACTGAAAGCAAACAGAGAGGGGCTTCCTGTGGGCTTCTAATAGAGGCCACTCCTGCTCTGCTCGGTCACTGAGATTGGGCTCACCTGGCAGCTCAGCTGTTGGTGATGGGAACCTGCAACCTCCTGCTGATTGTTGCTGCTTGGCTATTCCAAGGTGTTCCCTTTCCTTCCTGCTCTATGCTCTCCCCAAGCAGATGTAGGGTTAGAGCCCACCTCATGCAGAGCCCTGACCTCTGGCAGCAGGACACAACATGCCATGGGATTTACCACAGCGCAAGCCAGCAGAGGCTCTGCCGCAGCTCTCCTGGTGGGAATGGGAAGGGCTGCTCCCATCGGAGCCCTGCGGTGTTGTGAGGTGTTAGCCCCCACTTCCCGGGCTCATTTCCACATTGGGGATGCGCCTTCTGCAGACCCCAATTACCACACAGTGTGAATGAGCGCAGGATTGGGGATTATTTCCAAGTGGTGGCACCTTTTCCTCTCTGCCATCACATGTATGATTCATCACAGAGAGACATTTCAGGGCATATCAGCTCCGCAGCTGCTGCCGTGTCACAGCTTCACAGGTTCAGGAAGTTTCTGTTCCTTTGCCTTTCTCTCCCCTTCCCAAGTGCTGTGTTCCAGTGTTCAGCCTTTTCTCAGCACATCATCCCCCTGCACACCCCGGTGCCAGAAAACCCCTTTGTGCAGTCAGCTTGGAGCTCTTGTAAAGCACCAAGGGGCCAGGGAAAGGCCCCCCGCTGTAAATCAGCATCCAGCTGGAGATGTGTGCTGCGATTACAGAGACAGGGCCCAGGTTAATGGATGAAACAATGCATGCCCAGTAATGAACCAGCAGATGCTGAGTGTGCAGTTTTCTGCTTCTATTTACAACTGTGTGATGTCCCTTGGCATCAGAGCTGAGATCACAACAGAAACCAGAGATATGGTTGGAGCAGAATGATTTATGTCCAGCCCTAATGGACATTTGCCCACATGTAGGATGATAGCATCTGCATGGACCTATCGTGTTTGTGGCCCATCCCTGTTCACTGTGTGTCCCTGTGTGTAACTCACCAACACAGTGAGAACCATCCCAAGCCCTCCTCGCTCTGTTGCAGAGCAGCCCCTGGCACAAAGCTGCTCACTGAGGCCTGGGTTATTGATGCCAAAGGTTTTTCCTTCATTTGCCTTGAGTCCCAGCTGGTTTTTCTAGGTTACTGTTAGGAAACCATCATAGAGGGCCATGGAAGTATGGGAAGTGAGAGCCCTGGCACAGAATCTACTCACTCAGCCTTATTTTGCCTTCTCCCTTCCTTATATGCAACCTGGTACCTAAGCACAGGTTTGTTGGGGAGGGTGCTCTCCATCCCTCCACGTGGGAAGCAGGACCTGCTGCATGTGAGAGCATGGAAAACAGGCATGGGAACCAGCTGCAAGCATCCCACTTCTGGGCTGGCTCCAGTTTATGGGCCAGGCTCCATATGTTTGTTCTCTTCATCTCCATCCCATTAGTAGCGGTCAGGTGCTGCATTCGGAGCCAGATCAGAGCCCTGACCTGCTGGTTTGTGCCTGCATCTGACATTTCCTGCCACCACAATCACATTCCAGCTGCTCCCTCCAGGGCTATAAATAAGAGAGAATGTATGTTGATCCAGCAGTAAATACAATGGTATAAGTCAAAACCTGAAGCTACCTGGCAGACACAGCGCTAGAATCTGATCACTGGTGACTAAAATAAAGTGTAAGAAGCAACTCTCATACAGAAGAAGGGGTGAGATCTTCGCTTCCAAAAAGGTTTCTGTGCAGCTGAACAGTTAGGAAAATAGCTGGACCTTGTGTTACCCTTGGTTTTAACCAGAGCTTTAGTGATAACATTTGTCCTTCTTCAGCTATTCCCCTGTTGAACTGCTGCTTCTCCACTTCCCAAATAGCAGCAGGTTCTGGTGAACAAAGCACTGTGTGAAAATCTACCATGTAACCATCTTTCTGAAGGCTTCCCTGTTGTAAAATAGATGCTGTTCCTACCCCTGGTAGTGCCAAGTGTCCAGTCTGATGTAGAGCAGGTAGCACACACAGTTAATACAGACGTGGAGTGACCCTATCTGTGCCTCCCCCCCCCCCTCCCCCCAAAAATCCCTGTGTAAATAGCCAGGTCTGCACAATGCAGCAGGATGGCAGGAGGTTTCCAGGCTCCTTTTCCACTCAGTTGCTCCTCAGCTGTAGGAAACCTCTGTTTGTGAGCAGGGTTTTGTGTCTCTGGTGTGACCAGAAGAAAACCACACTCCCTGCAAACCGTCCCCAGGTCACGTTGCTGTTCGGAAGCAGAGGATGCAGCCAGAGCTGATCTTCGACCGGTGCTTCCACAGCAAAGGTGAGATTCCTGTTTTATCCTTTAGCAAGCAAATGCCATTCCTGTCCATTTTAGTTGGAGAGCAACTCAATAAGAAGTAGCTCAGGTGAGGATAAATGCTGGCTGCAAATGGATGAGGCAGGGCTATTTCAGCAAACTGCATTTAAAAAGGGAGCCCCTCATGGCTTTATATGACAATTGTATGGGAGGTGTCGGGGTTTCTCGTACAGCCTTGGTTGAGCATCCCCAACAGAAGGTTTAAGCACAGCCAGGCCTGAGCCAGGCCTGATCCAGGAAATCTGGTGACAATGGAGCTGGTCCCCTGGCTTTGCTGCGCTCTGGATCAGGTCCTGGGCTTGAAACGGACGCAGCCGGATCCAGGCTGCAGCTTCATGAGCTGACAGAGCGAGAGGAGCGTCCAATTCTCAAGGAAATAAAACCCAAGCAAAGCCCAAACAAAGGCTTTGGGACCAGGCTCAGGTTTTTGTCTCCAAGAATGCCTACTGGCTTGCAGAGCAAGCTGGCAGCTTTCCTGCCCTGTAGAACACACAGCTTGGAAGATGACAGCAGCGATAATGTGGGACTCCTCAGCAGATATCGGATGCCAGCTCGCGAGCAGCTTCCATCCACTGTGACAGCTCTCAGAGCGAGCAGGACAAACGCAATCACAGCCAGGTCTGTGGCTGCAGCTCTGTGCAGGCTGCCAGCCGGAGCTGGCATCGTGCTGTGATCCATTGAGCAAAGTGCCTCAGAGAGCGGCATAGCAGGGCTCAGCATGAGAGAGTCATTCTCGAGGCGAGTTATGTGTTACATTATCCTCGCTTGTTCACAACCTGCTTCAGGAAACGAGCTGCCTGAAATGAGATATGACAAAGAGCATCAGTTTCCCTGGTGTGTGTTGCTGTGGGAAGTGTGATTTCAGCCTGGAGGGATGCTGCAGCTTAAGAGGCAGCTTAAGCAGGCGTAAGCCCCATCAGAAGACCCTGCGACTGGGACAAAGTCCCCCATCACAGGAGCAGAAGGAGCCATTCCAGCTACCAACCCAAGAAAGTCAGTGGTATCTGATTCACTTCTCTGCAAAGGCTTTTGGAGATGTGGCATATGGAGAGTGCTGTAAAAATCCATCTTCTGCTCTATAACCCCTGTCACTGCACAAGCTGATTGCCTATCAATGTGCCAGGGGTTTATAAGGCAATTCATTCTTCTGCACTGAAGGACCACACTGTGGAAGGAGAAAATAAAAGCTTTGCTGTTGTTTTCTAGCTTATTTTAAGTCTTTCCTGTATCAGTGTTTGCTTGTTTTACTGGTGTTCTTAAAGCATCCCTTTGCCATGTGGCATCCTGGTACTGAATGAGGAATGGAGCTGTTCTGTGTCTGAGGAGCTGGTGCTAAAGAAACCAGAGGCAAATTGAAAAACTAACAGCTGTGTTTCGCCAGGGAAAAAAGAGGATTTTTCATGTGCTCAAGTGCAAGAGCACAAGCAAACAGTGCTAGATCCTGATTGTGATTAATAGTTGGCTAGAGATAATCTTAAACTATTGGGGATTAGGGAAACAGTCCTCCAACACAGAGATCTTGGAAGGCAAAACCTGTCTGTGAGCCACAAAGCTCAAGCACCAGCTTAGAAACCAAATAAGAGAGCAAAATTGGTGCGGAGCCTCACCTGGTGACAGCTACACTGAAACCTATGGAGCTGTGTGGCATCCATGGGCAGCCTTCAGGTCCGAGGGCTGATGTCCTTGGAACTGGGAGCAGGGATGATCGTCGGGTGTTTCCTCCCTGTTATAAGGTGGGGATTTGAAATGCACACACTTACATCAGAGGCTTTAAAAGAGCAGTTGATGCTGGAGGTGCCCAAAGAGCTGCCAAAAGCCCTGCGAGAGCTGGTCCAGAGACCCCAAACCAAACAGGACCCAGGGGACTCACCCGTAGTGTGCAACTTGCTCTGAGCAAGCCAGCATCTCCACCCCAGCCTGGATTTAAAGCCTCCAAGTAATTGGGATGCATTATATCCCTGGGGAAGCTGTTCTGAGGCTTAATTATACTTACTGTAAGAAAGGAATGGCCTATTTTCAGCTTTCATTTTCTGTATATGTTTGGGGGGGATGGTGCAAAGAGGAGGAAAAGCGGAGATGCACAAAGTGCTGTGGAGCTCATTAGGAAGGTGTACACAGCCAGGGCCAGTTTCCTTCCTCTTATATGAAAATAACTCCCAGAGTAATATTGAAGAGCTCTGTTCAGGTCTCTGAGAGCAGGACTGAGCTCAGCCCGTTGCCCTCTCAGACAAAAATCCTTTGAAAACCACATGGCTTTTCCCACCAATAATTTGGACAATCATTTCCCTGTATATGATTTCCCTTTATTTCCCCACTGGAAAAAAGGCAGCATTGGCACCTCTGTTCAAGTACATCTGCAACCCTGCAGTTCTGCAGACCTACACCAGTACAGCTCTGCAGCAGCACAGCAGTTTTCCAGTTGCCAGGACTGAGTGGGTTCTGTGGGGCAGGTCCCTGGGAGCAAGGTCTCCACATGCAGCTGAGTCTTGGGATGGAGGAGGATGCTGGCCACTGGCTTCCTGCTCGTCTGCAGGGCACTGACCCTCTGCACCCATAGCTGCTTGCACCCACAGAGCCAGGCAACGACCTTTGGGAGTCATTCCCACCCTGAGCCCAGCGCTGCAGAATAAGCTGTGCCCAAAATTCCTTCAGTGCATGCAGGTTTATGTTGGCCTGTTTGACGTGAGCTGCAGAGGCCAAGGCAAACAAAAGGGGAGAAGTGATTCTAATTCTTTGATGCACTGAGGGCAGTGATGCTTCCAGGAAAAACACAAGGGGTGAGATGAGGTTTTTTCCTTTGTGTGTTGCAGCACACTTTTTTTTTTCTTCTAAATCTGGTATAAAGCATCACTTGGGAGCTCTGCTTGGGGATGAAGAGGATAAAAGGCAGCGACAGCAGCAGAGCTGACGGCCACATCTGGGTAAGGGGTGAGATGTGGATTCATGTGGAACCCACTGTATTGACAAAGGAAACATTGGTTGTGGTGCTGGGGCAAGTGTGCTCCTGAAGCTGGGAGCTTTGAGCAGCGAGGCTACAAAGGTCCCCATTTATTGTGCAGAATTCAGCTAAGCTGGAACTTTCCCCAGTGGATCTGCAATGGTGCATGTGAATGCCCACATGGAGCTGGGAAGGGAGCCAGCCTGGCCAGAGCTGAGCCCATCAGGCTCCTCTTGCTGTCCCTTTCAGTGGAGGTGCATTTTGTGGACACTGAAAGATGTGGTCATTGGGTAAAATCTGTACTGAGCCTTGCCAGGGGCCAATATTAAGTGCTGGGAACCTGATGCTCATTTGACAACAGCCTCATCCCACTTACATGACATCTTACATGAGCATCTTTACCCAGTATCTGGTGCCTGAAGTCCAACATCTCCCTCCCGTTCAGCACAAGGGCTGTCCTTTCCCAGAGCAGCCTCTCTGGGCATACCCTCCTTTTCCAAACAAAAAGCAGCTTTGGCTGCGTTGTGTTCAGCTGTTTCCCAGAAGGCACAGGCTGTTGCTTTTCATGGTTTGGCAGGACAACAGCCACACTGGGGGAAATCTTGCTTTGGACCTATTGCTCCCTAAGCCAGTGGTGCTGGCTCATTGTGAGTAGAAGTCACTTGTTTCAAGGGCAAGAGGCAGTGCAGCACATGAGCAGTGTGGCTGTTAGAGGACAGGGACTGTTAGACCTGTAGAGCAGGAGGTTGTGTCAGTAAATGGGATGAGATCCTGTTGAAGATGGGGATTTAGCAAGCTGCTGTGGCCATGCCTGCTCATTGCTTGCCTAGATTTCCCCCCACAAGCGTGCAGGGGGGACCAGTGACACCTGTGATATCCATATTCACGTGTCCTGATGTAAGGGAGAGAAGAAGTGAAGCCTGAGAGCTGTGAAAGTGCACAACTTCAAACTAGTTTTACTGAGAAAAGCATCCCCTCTGCAGATATCCCTCATTTCTGTGGCTTAACCTGGCCTTTGCCTAAAGCAATCATTCACGAAGATAAAACACACCCTCTTTTACAACTCACACGACTCCACTCATGTGCAACGTCTTTCCAGGTCAGTGAATTTAGCACCAGGCAGGTGCATGGTGCCACAGGGAAGCCACAGTCCCGGCAGGTCCCAGCCTGTCCAGAGCTGTTACTGCTCCTCCTAATGCAGCCTGTCAGAAGCCATTAACAGCAGCCTTCAGCTGCTCCGGTACCATACAGCATCCTGCTGCCAGGTCATCTGCATCTCCCAGGTGGATCTCACACTGTAGTAATTACTTAGCACAAAAGGATACTAATTAAAAGGCTCATTAATAGGGCAACTGGAAGAAGCATCTAAGCAAAGATCTTCCTTTGATGCAGTAAGTGCAGGGAAGCGCTGTGGGAGTATTGAAGTTGTCCGTGATCCTACCGGTACCAAGGGAGGAAGGGGTGGCACAAGCCCTGTAAATGGTGACAATGAGTGAAGCTGAGGTTGCTGTGAAGTTCAATTGCAGCCCTGAGCAGCGAGCTTGATGCAGATCCTTGGTGCTGGAGCTTCTGCCTCATTATTAATATCAGCATAAACTGCCTTTAGGCTCGGGATTGGTAACACTGATTCAAGTCAGAGTCAGGCAACACTGATTTGTTGCTGTGTTGCACTCCAGCACAAATAGGACCTTAGCCAGGGAAGCAAGAACCAGCTGCTGTGAGGGGTGAGGATCAACCCATACCCTGCACTGAAACTGGGGAAATGGGGAAAGATGTAATTACATGATTGAAAGGAGGAAGGAGAAGGAAAATGAAAAGTCATACATGAAGTTCTGTTGCATGAGGAGGGTGCTGGGTGCTGCAGTGGGAAACTGGGGGTCATCCAGCTGGCCCAGGGACACCAGGGGTGATCTCACAGGTTCCCCCATTGCGAACCCTTGTGTGAAGTGAATCTGAGCAAAGGCAGCTCATTGAAAAAGGCAGGGAGGAGCAGGGGGAGGCTGTGAAGCACACTCAGGGACGCAGTTGGCGAGGTACCCGACACAGTGCATTTTCCATGCAAAAGGGCCAGAATCCGCTGGCCAGACAGTCCTGCCTGCAAGGAGCTGGGCGCAGGCTAGGAAATAGCCCTGAAGTTCAGGAGAAGGTCAGGTTCCTGGCGTGCTGTTTGGCATGGGCTGTCCAGCGGTGCCTCCATGGGAGCCAGGAACACGTATGCAGGGGCTAAAGCAGAGGAGACAATCCTGAGTCCTGCCACAAGCTGCAATAGCTGAGGGCTATGGAAGCACACTCTTGCAGATGAGCTTTCTGGAGGGGTTTTTCACTTCTCTTTGGGCCACAAGGGCCAACCCCTTCTTGAGATTTCTCAAGCTTTGGTAGCTGCAGACGTGGAAGATGGAAAGGCTGGAAAGAAATGAAACTTTCATGGGAAAAGAGGAAACAAGTATTTGTGACCATGCCCAAGCATCTTTTTCCATGTTGTTTTGTGAGGTTTGGTTGTTGTTGCTATTTTTATTTACATGGTTTCAAGCTGCTTTCTCATTCATCAAACACATGTGCTCTGTCCTCAGTTCAAAGAACAGGGGAAGCGATGGGAGAAAAGCATCAGCTCTCTGTGCTCACGTCCCTTGTTGACAGAGAAAGGGAGAGCATGAAGCAGGATCCCAGGGGAATAGGACCAGGAGATGTAAAGAGAAGGAGGCAGCTCATTGGGGTTGGAGGAGAAGTAGAAGCAAGAGATAAGGAGGATCTTCAGTAACAGAGCGATGTGGAACAGAGACCCTTAATTACGGAGGAATCTGGTCTCACTTAGTGTTGATTCAGCCCTGGGAGCAGGAAAAGCACGTCAGGAAGATGAGGGCAGGTTTTTGATGGTGCCCCGGAGGGAGGGCTCGGTGCAGGGGCTCAGGCTCTGCTCTGCCATTGCAGTGAGTGCATTGGGCTCTGCCTGTCCCTGGAGCACTCGCAGGGGTTTGGAGAACACGGTGCTTTTGGCACGTTGAGCTGCTGCGAGCCTGGGTCCGACACTCAAACCGCTCTGCAAAGAGCATGGCTTTCACCAGCCAGGCTTCCTCTGAGCCTTGCACCTGCAGCTCAACACAGCCAAACCCCGAGGGCCTCGGGAAGCAAACACAGAGAGAAGAAAGAACGAGCTCACAGGGTCATGAAGCTCGAACAGCAGAGTGAGCCTGGGCCCGGGCTGCTGCCTCCATCGCTCTAAAGCACCTTGAGAGCCAGGGTGGATGGGTCACATCTGAGACTCCCCTTCCAGCCCCGTTTCTTAGGTGCCTGCTCTGCAACAACCGCAAAGCCAGCTTTGAGGCTTTCAGCTCCATCCCTATGGCCTCTGCTGGGGCAGGAGCTGTTGCACAGGAGCTGCCACCCCTCAGCTGGTGACACCTCACTGGGGGGATGCTCTGTGCTGCAGCTCTCCCGCAGGCATCCTCTGCAGCTCCTGCAGTGCCTGCAGCACTGAAAGCCAATGGGGGGGCTCCAGCCCATCCCAGTGACTTTAAGGGACTTTGGGTCGGTCCCAAAGCAAACACGGTGAGTTGCATGTAGGAAATCAGAGGTGGCTTTGGAAAGCCTGGATCAATCAGGGCACTCTAAGAATGCCCTCGGCGCACTGAGTTTGCATTTCATCGCCTCTGCTTGATTCTTTTGCCTCTGCTCTCTATTGATTCACCAGAACTTTCTAAATACACTCAACAGCATTTTGAAGTGTTTAGATTTGCAGTGCTGATGTTTATTAAGGAAAGGCTTCTTTTAATATTGGCCCTTTCTTTCTCCTTCAGCTGGCAAGCAGCTCCAGAAGCTTGTACTGATCCTGATCAGATGTCTAAAACTTTCCACATATGTTGCCAAATTAACATCTCTGACCATAGAAATGGCTGTGGATAAACATGGGTCTGTCTAGGAAAAACAAATGTTAGGGAAAGGATACACAGAGCTGCGTGTGCAATAAAAATGCCTCAACTTCTGTGTTAGAGCCCTGCTCCCGCGTGAGATGGAGGCAGTGGGAGCAGAGGTGAAAATAGGGAGAAGGACCCAGTTCTGTCCTCACTGCCCAGATCCAAGTGCCCACGGGGATGGCAGAGGGTCAGGAAGGGGTAGAAGTTGTGTAGTGCATGGGAAAGATGCAAATAGGGGTCAGTAAACTGCATCTCCATGAAGGCTGATACCATGCTCCTGCGCTCAAAGGTAATAAATAAGCAAAAAGCTCCCAGAGCAGTGGTTAAACCAAAGAGAGTTGGCAAATGCTGTTCTCTAACATCTGCTGCCTCTAAAAACGTGTGTCTGTGAAACACGAGCATCACACAGGACTCTTGAGGGTCTCTTCTGGTCCTCGGGAGTCACAGCACAGGGCGGATGGAGCCCTCCGAGCTGTGCTGCTCCCCCCTCCACAAGGACGGTGATGCAGTGGAGATAGTGCTGATGGAGAAGGTCTCATGGGTTAGAAATGAGCTGCACCCAGTGCTCAGGAGCAGAGCTAAATGGAGGTGAGGTATTGGTCATGGCACACCTTGCTGAGCAAACACAGCTCGGTTACATCTGTTTATTCCCCCTGCTATGGTTTCTTCAACAGCCGGTTGTGTCTCTGTCAAGCATCCATTTGCATCCTGTTATCCCCAAATCCTTTCTCTGATCCAAGGACTCTGCTAAAGCAGAGCAGCCTCGTTTGCCATGGAGTGCCAAGCCAGACACAGCAGTCTTGGAGATGAAGACTAAGCCTTAGCAATCGGGCCTGTGGCGAGGAGCCCTGTCCTTCTCTCACACTGATTCTGCTGGCTGGCTCACCAGGTGCTGATAAAACTGATGCACAGTGGGGGAATGTTACTCATCCAAAGCCTGGCACCTTCACCAGAAGATGTCATGGGAATGTGGGAGGCACAAAGGAAGCTGATTTCTACATGCAGAACAGCAGCATTGCAGGGAGGTGACAAAATTCAGCTGCAGACTCGTGGAGACTGTTGCTGAAGATGCTTGCTCAGCTCCCATGATCTCCAGAGAGAAAAGCTCCCCGCTCTTAGGTGAGTGCTCATCCCAAGCTACCAAAGCTTTCTAACTCTGCTAACTCCATCCTGAAAGGATGCCTTGCCCTGATGACCTTCCCTCTGCCTTATTCACTGTCCCAGTAATGGCAGCACAAAGTCCCTTGGTGAATGTCCACAGGTCCCTGGGGCTGCCCTCGCTCCCCGGTGGGATGTGTCCCCATGAGCACACACTGATGGGGCTGCCAGCTCCCTGCCATGTCACCAGAGCCGGTTCGCAGGTCGGTCACATGCAGATGAGAAGCTCTGAGGCCTCATGTGGCACCCGTCCACCCACAGAGCCCCAAGACCTGGCTTCAAAGCGAGCCCTGCATCCTCTTCACTTCTGAGCAGCATATGGTCCAGAGCAGACACATTCCACAGACGAGGTTGCCATCTGGGCTCTGTCCATCTGTACCGAAGCATTGAACTGCAGCTGATGAAACATGAGGGCTGGAGCTGAATTTTCCAATATCTCATAAATGTTCAGCAAAACTACCCACTCGGTGTTATGTGTTTAATAAAGCCTTGTTGCTGTTGTTGTGTTCTGTATTCAGAACAACGTTTGATGAAGCATAGGAGCAGGCTCTGCTTCCAGTTATTCTGGATTTCTGCTTGTGGAGAACATGGTCTGTAACCCTAATTGCTGTTTAAAATACCCCTGCATGAAAGCGGCCTTTCTGGCTGGTTGGTGAGCGGAGCTGTCAGCAGATGTGCCCAGATGCCTCATCATAAATGCGAACAAACCTGAGTGTTTGCACTCCCTGGTTTGCCAGGGGATGCAGAAGGCAGCAGTGAGCTCTGGTAGGTGATTCACAGGGCATCCTCGCAGGAGAACAAACCCCATGCATTTACCATCTGCTGCAATCAGATGCTTTTCAAAAGCAGCAAAAGCCACCCCCTCTCCTCAGAAATGTCTTCATGAGCGAGGGGCAGAGGCATCCTTGGGGTGCTCAGAGCCACACCAAATTGCACAAGAGGAACAAATCTCTCCTTTTCCCTCCATCTCCTGGCTCTAATTTACACTAATGAGGGGCACGTTAATTTTAATTTCTCCTGTGATGAGGAAAAGGGTTGGTCCCATGGTTACAGCAGGGAAAGAGACTCAGGGTGTCTGAGCTCTGTGTCAGTGATCTTGGCTGCTCTTAGCCTCTTCAGGAGGGAAAAATTGGGTCCATCCTTCAGACCATGTGGTTCTTGGGCACTGCCATTTCCCTTGCTGCAGAAACAGTTGTAACTTGTGCATAAAGGAGACATCTCCCTTGTGAAGAACCGAAAGCAACTGCATGAGTGGGGCTCACAGCATCAGCTGAATCTCTTGCTGAAAAGCACAGTTCAGCCAGAGGACCCCATTGCAAGAGGAGGGTAGGAGACACTCAGATGACCTGGGCATGGCTGGCCACAGCTCCCTTTGCTTTCCCTCAACCAGCCCATGCACTTTTCAGAGCATCCAGACAACATTCCTCTGCCTCGTGAGTGAATGGGACTGGCTTTTCCAGAGGCTGTCTGCAGCCCAGATGCTTTCAAGGGACAACTGGGCTCTTCTTTCCAGGAGATCCTTTGATCTCTCCCTGAAAACGGACATAGCATTATTATTTCTCTTTTTTCTGTATGCATTGTCATCTATGGGAGATGCAAAAGATGAGACATTTGGTTATCATAACATAATGGTTTCAATTAGCTGAACCCTCCTGCCCTCTTTAAATTGACCGGCCTGCCTATCAAAGATGTTGTGATGGCATCTGGGGCACATGTTGTAATTCTGAAGCTGAAGAGGTTCTTGTAAGTCTCATCTTCCCTCTCTGTGCTGAGGTTTTTCATGGAAAACATGCTGCTTTAATATACCCCAAATTAAAATGTCATTTGGTCAAAGACCTGACCATTGTGGATGCCAGGGTTTTTTGTAAGCAGAAACCAGAGCAGGGTCACAGAAAACAGTGTAAAACACTTCAGTGTTTTATTTGTTCCCCTCACTACTGGTTCCACATCATAAAGAAGCTGGGAGACAATGCAGGATGGCTTTGAAAAGGGACAAACCAGAAGACACTATCTGGCCACACAAACCAGCCATGCCCACGGTTCCAAGCACAGCGCTGGACTATACATGGGAACAAGAGCTGCAATGGGATGCCGGGATGCCAGGACATGCACCATGCCAGGACCTCAGATCTCCGCCCTGGTGCCCATTCCCATTCCCAGCAGCTGGCTGCCTCTCTGCAGTGGATAGTTTTCCTTGCAATATCCACATTCTTTTTCCTGTATTTGGCTTGGCATTCAGGAATTTCCTCCCCTGCCCAGGCTCCCCCCTGAGCAAACACTCCTATCAGCTATCCACAAGGCAATTTCCTTTCTTAACGCTGCTCGCTGGATGTGAAGGCCAAGCTGCCATGCACCAGCCTCCAGATGTACTTCTCCTCTCCCTTCCCTTCCCTTTTATTCTCCTTCACTGCAGCAATAGAGCTCAGGAGCTGAAACAATCCCCTCTGATCCCAGCTCCAGTGATTCTTTTGCTGCTAAGAGAAGCAGTGGTGTAAGCAGAGATGGAGCATCACTAGTTCCTGGAGATGTGCTTTCAATGCCCTGCTACCCCTTGGGAAGGAAATGTGCTGCAAGAGATGAGCTTTGCTTTGTTTGCTTTGCAGAACCTTCATGATGCAACCTCCATTCCACAAGCACATTTTTAGACTGTGAGTCAGGTTTCATGGAGGTTTCACAATCCCCTTCCCGAATCATGTTTGATTTACAGCTACTTTCCAGCAGAACACATGGAAGGACTCTCCAGCTCTGTTAATAATATCTGGAAACAGAGGCATTAATGCAGTGAGGGATTCTCACTATATAAATTAAACTGGGAGTCCAGTTCTCATGCCTGGTGCTGCCTGGAAATGGGGTGGAATGATGCACAGCTTTATCCTTGTTACTTCAATCAAAGAGCTCTCAAGCTCCAATTAGTGTTGAGAATCAAAGTAGAGATATCTTGATCCAAACCCAAGATTTAACTCTGAGCTGCTGTGGACACAGGCTGGGTCCTGCCCATCATTCCAGGAAAGCTTTTCCACACCATCTCCAAGTTTTACTTCTTTTCTGGGAATAGGCGACTGTGGTAGTGTCAGCCCCAGCTAAGGGTGGATTTGGATATCAGGCTGCAACAACCAAAGCTGCTTTGGCTTTTTGGCAATCTAGAAGTTGTGGGAAAACAACCCAACTTTGCTTCGAGCATCTCCTCCCCAACTGGAACACATCTGCCTGGCTTTGAGTGAGCATCCAGGTTTGAGGCCAAGCTTTAAAATGTTTGTTCTGTTAAAGTAAATCTCCCAGCCTACCAGAGTTGATATTTTCAGTGTATCACACCTATTTGTTTGCTGGTTCCATA
The DNA here is from genome assembly GCA_039877255.1 of Loriculus beryllinus. Taxonomy (NCBI): domain Eukaryota; kingdom Metazoa; phylum Chordata; class Aves; order Psittaciformes; family Psittacidae; genus Loriculus; species Loriculus beryllinus. The sequence continues at coordinate 17,627 of JBCJKH010047959.1, read as the reverse complement.
GGAATGCAGACCTATCGCTTGTTTCTAACAACTTGCTATTTCAGAGTTAACTTTGGGTGTCTATGGAGGATGAAATAAGGAGGTTCAATGCCCGTTTCCAAAGCGCTGTCGTGTCTTTGAACCTGCATTTCCTGGTTGAAAAAGCTTTGTGAGCAAATGTCACCTGTCTCTAGGAACAATTCAGGCAAATAAAAAGCTAGGAAAAAACAACCCAATGGGCGTGTGTGCTGCATATAATCATCTCCACATACAGGATGTACTGGGAATGTTTTCATAGCTGGCTATTTCTAGGAAATCCTCTCCTCAAGGCACAGACTATATGAAATGCTACAGACCACGGCTCTTCTGACGTGGACTGCACTGACTTGAAAGCTGAGTAAGAATGAAGGATCCTGCTTTAATGGACCAGCAAGATCTTAAATGACATCGAAGGTTTCCACAGCAAGGGAGGGAAACACCAAATCCTTCAGCTCACAGCAAAAGAGGGAGAAGAGCAGTGAGAGATGATGCGTTTATAGAAACATTCACAGGCCTGGATCCTTTCCAAAGCATTACTTGGTGTGAAGGAATGTATTAAATAGCTTTATGAAAATGTATGTTGAAACACACAGCTCCATATGTCCTGTGTCATCACCTTTGTGATATACCCTCCCGGCCAGGATCCCAGGTCCAAAAGGCAGAGCAGGACTGGAGATGCACCCATTGCTCCATCCCGCAGGGAGCTGAGCATCCACAGGATCCTGCCTGCTCCTCCTGGCAGGAACACACACATTTTGTCCCCAAAGGCCTGTCTTTAGCACAATTCAAATGAGAACCCAGCTGCTCTGCTTGCTAAGGGGCTGGTCTGCAGCACTGCAGGGATGGGCATTGCTTTCTGCCTGAGCTGACATGCGGGAGAACCTGCAGCTGATCAACCTTGTCCTAATGCTGCTGCCATAGGGAATGGTTATGGCTGTCCTGAAGGCACCTGTGCATTTAGGACAGGGGACCAGAGGTTTGGCTCCTGTGTCACAGCACCAAGAACTGCTGGCACTGAGCTGCTCCCAGTGATGGTGCCAGTTGCCTTTCCCCTCCCAACCACACAGCACCAGGGTCTTGCTGATGGGTTCATTGCTCAGTGGTTAAACACATTGAATAACAGTGATAACCCCTCTGCCTTCGTGGCCTCTTTGCTTCATGGCTTCACGGTAGCATGGGGTCAGCTCAGGCTGAGCAAGTGGTGCTGGTTAACAACTGGCACCGTCTGAGCAGAAGGAGCAATTGAGAGGCAAACCCAAGCCCTGGTGGGATGTATCTGTGCCAGGGATGGGACCTGGTCCCCCTGCCATGGCCTGGGAAACCTCAGCAGGGACTTATCCTGCTTTATCTTATCAAGGCTTCACTTCACTGGTCCCTTGAAGCCGTGGGGATGCCCAGACCCAGCCAGACAACAGGTCTGGTGAGCCTCTCCCACATTCATCCATGGTGCAAGAGCCCATGGGATGGATCTCTTCTGAGCAGAGGGGTCCCCAGGCTCCCACCCCAATCCGTGGGGTGAAGTCAGACCCGGGGTGACCGCTCTGGATTCCTGTTATTCAAACAACAGCCTCGTGTTAAGATCCACCGATAAAGTCAAAGTGAAGCTTTTCCAGGCAGCGAGATAAAAATCCCTCCTGAACTTGCAACCTCTTCAGCTCTCTGGGGCTGCGGCAGAGCTCAAAACAACTTCAAATGGATGGAATTACAGGGCGCCTTTACAAGTTGTTTTTGCTGTTTCTTTACTGCAGAAATAAATCCCTTTGTTCTGTCAGATAAAAATGTGCAAGAAAGCCCAGTCCTGACACAAACCCTGCACCTGCTTATTCCTTACAGTAAACAAGGGAAATGACGTTCATAAATACATCTGTATATGCCCACAGTACACTTCAGGCTGCAGCAAGGGTCCATGTCCCAATAGGGCACAATCTTCGGGTAGGGGCTGTAGCTGGGGTGTCTGAGCTGCTGGGATTTGGGTTGGCTTCCTGACTCCCCAGGACTGAATTTGGGCTCTGATTTCCTAGCTTGAGCTTTGTTTCTGCAAAGGTGGATTAATTGAGACCCAGCATCCAGACCACAGTGCTGGGAGCCCATCAGGGTGTCCGCAGGAGATTTTTGGCTGAAGTGGCAGTAGGTCAGAGATTGTGACACTCAAACTGTCAGGAATTCCCCATCAGGAGCTCTTTTTAGTTCTTTTTTTATCTCTCGTCCCAAACTAAAAGCCCTGGCAGAAAACCTTCTCCTGCAGCTTTGCTCTCTTTCTCCTGTGTCATCCTTTTCTTGCCTCATCACTGGAACAGAGAATTCCTTCCATTAAGAAGCAATGGAAAAATTATGGTGAGAGAAAAATGAAGGAAATTGGTTTTCTCCCCCCTGACATGTTGCATCTGTAGCAGTGATTAAGGAGAAGTGGCAATTTCCAAGGAACCTGTGGTGTTTCGTGTCCAACTTTCCAAGGAATTTGGCTGAGAAAAGCACAGCCGTGGGTAAGGACCAGCAGCCTGAGCCCTGACATCTCTCCTGCCCTCCGTGTCAGCAACAGGTCTGCTCACGGGTTAACGGCATCTTTAACTTCCATCAGCCACGTTGTGACTCAGTTTCACATCTTATCTCCTCACAAAGCTGCTGTTGATGTCAATTAGGGATAGGGTTTTCCCTTTGATGCCTGATTTTCTCCCGCTGCCTGTGTGCATGTACATGAGGGCTGATCACAGCCTGTGGCATCTATTTTAACAAGGGAATGGGACGTTTTGCCTCCCCGGCATCCCTTGCTTTGTGAGACGAAGAAGCTGTCACAAGATCTCCTGCATTCTGCACATGGAGTGTACAGTTACTTGGCTGACAATGAGGTGACTGTTACTTGCAGCCAGTGCAGCCTGCTGGGGCTGAAGGGAGCCCTGAAGTCCCTGCACAGGCTGAGGAGGTGTGGGGAGGTCAGCGTGGTGCAGGACACATCCCCATCCCAGTGCCGGACACGCTGCTCCAGCTGTGGCCATACAGATCCTCATGGCCGGGAGGTTTCGGCTCCAGACTGCCACGTTTCCTGGCAGCTTCCCTGCAGCAGCTTGGGAGGCTGAAATCCTCCTCCTCCAGCAGTGGGATGGTCACTCCAGGTTCATGGCTGCTTCTGGTCCAAGCTTCGTTTTGATGGATGCCGCTTGGATAAGGATGAGAGGCGGGATTTGCTGTGTGCTCTTCCTGCAGACCATTCTGGATAAAGCAGTGCCCTTCTCCCATGGCATACACACAGCAAAATGCCATGAAAATATTCCACACAACTGCTATTGATGTTGGCATACCCGGATGGCATGGGCAGTATCCAGGCAGAGGAAACTGGCTGTGAAAAATGTGTCCTAATTTTGTCATATTTCTTGATACAAATATTACCAGCTTCAGAGTTTGGAATTCAAAATTTGGGTCCAGATTTCCTTTGGCTGTGACTTCCCTAGCTCAGGATGGGCTGACACCCAGGGGAATGAAGGCACGTATTGAAGTCCGAGACAGCCTGGGCCCTGCTCAGAATTCACAAGTTCAACCCATCTCCTTGCAAACGGAGTCCTACGGCTGCCTCCTGGGGCTGGGGGGAAAGTGGGTGTCTGGGAGGACAGATGTGAACCAAGGCATGTTCCGGCTGTGCCATCCCTTCATAGCAACACACAAGCAGCCAAGGGCTCGGGTGGATGCTGTTTCAGTCCTGCTGGAGGAGGCCGAGCCGACCCTCCCGTGGTAGCTCAGCTAATGGTAATTTAACAACGTGCTACTGCTCTGTTTCTGGTAAGAGCGCTGACCGCACAGAGCACGATGCTTTTCCGTGTGCCATACCTCACCAGGAAAGAATGCAAACCCCACGAAGAACAACTGAGGTCTGCACTTTTCCCGGTCCCCACATCGTTTTCCCTGGTAGCTGGAATGTTTCTGATGTGGCATTTCCTACCATCCAGCCAGCAGCTGCCAGAACAGGGCTCAGGACCAGCAATGGTGGCACTGAGTAGACTCCATCGCTGAGGGATGCTTAGCAGAAGTGGGGAGATGTAATCACAGCCCTTCCACAGAGGACAGAGCTGCTGTCTTCCTCAGCCTGTCATAGCTTGGTTTTATAAACGACTGATGTTATCATTCAAGTTTAAATCTCCTCCTTGCTAACATCGCATGCTAGAATCAGGAAGTCAGCACAAGGCTTTGGGGTTCCCCAGTGTGAGATGGGGCATATAAATAATGAGCAGATCACTATAAGACCAAATACATTTATCTCTTGATCAGCAAAGAACGCAGTATCTCTCTAAACACATCTGACATGAAGGAAAAGATGATGACAATAATAGTAATAGTAGTAATAATAATAATTGCAATGGGTAATATGATAATTTGCTATGCAAATCTGGCAGCCATCAGGAAAGCATTTTACCAGCCTCTTTCCATATTATGGAGTTTAATTAATGTGATATATGGACAAACATGAATTTTATTTCCAGGATTGGAGTTGCAATTTCCTGAGGCTTGGAAACACAGATGGTTTTGAGTTTAGGATGTATAAGGATTTGTTTATAAAGAGTTTTTCACTGAAGGTTGAGGGGGGGAGGGTGTCTCTTGAGTTCAAAGTTTAATTTGTGTGCTCTCAGATGAAGCTCAGAGCTTCTGATCAGATGCTTGCTGGGAGCAAGGGTAGTGAAGGGCTGAAATATGCAGACAGCCACAGGACAATAGCTGTGGGAAGCCTTGTCTGCCTTTGAAATGAGCTGTCATCCAAGGAATGGGATGGTCCCAAGCTGGAAGAAGCTGAGGGTGCTGACAGGGGATGGGAGCAGGGATCACAGCCCTCGAAAGCAAGACCCTGATCCAAAAACAAACCTTGCCCTGTGGCACAGGCTGCCCAGCCACCAGTGTGGTGACTGGGAGGGCTCCTGTGCTGGTTTTGAATAATATCTTTGGGATGACAGTTAGAGAGCTCCTGGGGTTAGTCATCGACAGGCAGAACAAGGGCCCATTTCAGCTTTTTTCTGTGGATTTCTCTGCCTTGTAAGGTCTGGAGCAGTGACCTACATCTTAACTGCATTAATGGGCCCATGGATGGAGAAATCGTTAAGGAGTTGACAACACCTCTAGCTCGAAAATCAGCACACACTGAGTCATTAAATGTTCCTCAATCTGGATGCAAACCACTTTGCTGCATCTCTAACCCTTTTTCCCACCCACTTTTTGCAAGCTTATGTTTCTCATTAACTTCTTCAAGTCCCACCACCTCCACAGAGCAGTCAGGAAGCATTATTCCAGATGTGCAATGCCATCCTCTTTTTGATGCTGGTTACACATTCATAGGGTGAATCATTTCTTGAAAAGAAAGAGCCATTAAGCCCAGCAGAACAGAGGCTTTTAAAAGGCACATGAGTTCTCACATTTCTTGTCCTGGCACGTTTTTAATGCCATGGGAGAAATTGCAACCTGGCTCCTCTGTAAGGACCAAAAAAGTTTCTCTGATTTTCTCCTTCAAGGCCTTTTTGGAGTTAATTTAAACTGAATTAAGTCTCAGTTAGTGTCTCCCTTTGCCTTTGTTCAGTTCACCAGGTGAGAAAGTGGTCATTTGGAAACCTGCTTTGTGAGTGCTGAGCAAGCTGGGCTACTCCCCCCAGCTCCGTGCCTGGCACAATCCAGTTCTGCTGCAGGAGAAGTGGCCTTTGGCAGAAGTAATTTTGTACCCAAACGCTCCAGAGCCCTTTTTCTCTGCAAAATACACCCAAATATAACTGGTTTTGTCCTTAGTGGAGTCTGAAGAGCTTCAGCTCCTCTTTCCCAGCAGGATTAGCCCTGGCTATGAACTACACCTGCATTTGAGAGGCCAATAATTGTAGAGTTCTTCAATGAAGTTGTATCTGACAGTGAGTTCCTATTGCCTCAAGCCTTTGTAACCAAACACAGGGCTGAGTGGTGCTAGTGATAGAAACACTCAGGCTGATTGTCAGCGGATGGAAACTGCAGACTCAACTTCTGCTCTGCTCAAGGGGATAACCGATAGGCTATTAGGGAACCTGATTTCCAAATCATGCCAAGGGCCAGCGATGATCACAGTGCAGGATATGTGCACCTGATGCCTCCGTGAATCAGGGTGGGTCTATTCTCTCACAGCTACCTGGATTATGGCTCATGGGGATCCTGATGCTTTCCTGCAGGCTGAGTTCCCATTGCCCTTAGGTTGAGTCTGTTCACACTGTTGGGAACTACGTCCTGTTCGTGGCCCAGCAGCAAACTTGCTGTAACCTCCAGGATGTTGCTGGCACGGCTTGAATTGGAACAAGCTGATCTTCAAATAGAAAGACTCAGTTGCCACATCAAGTCCCCTGAGGCCATTGTTCCTGCACGACAGCACTCCCCTTCGGAGAGTTTGCTGGATGCTGGGTAAAGAAACACTGCAGGCTGCTGGCAGTCCTGGACTCAGGACTGGGAATTTCAAGCTACATTGAAAGCTTAAAGGTCTCTTCCACAAGCAGAGCAACCCCAAACCTTCCAAAACCATAAGATGGCTCAAAATATGCATTTACTAGGAGTCTTGCTCCCTCTCCATTCCAAGCTTCAACCATTATGAGCCTCATTTGCTCTGGGATCACTAAGGATGAGAATTTTCCTATTTGTATGGAAAAGGAAGGAGCTATTCTTCCACAGCCCTTGAGGCCACCAGGAAAAAAACAAATACCCTGAGACTGCTGATAGAATTGAGGGCTGACCGTGAGAACTGTCCTACCACCATCAGAAACAGGAGATCAGATTTTGGGAGTGATGTAAATCCCTCCATACCTAAGTCCTCTAAATCAGGACCTACAAATGCAGAAGGCTGTCTAGACGTCTTTTAATCAAGAGCTCATTCTTCTTCTGCCTGCTGTTTAGCATGTAAGCACCATGGCTGAAATCATCTTTCAAACACGTTGACTACAGAATTGCAGGGAGGAGGCACCACCATATCATTATCCTGCTCAGAAGAGCCTGGTTAAAAATACACCGCACATCCATGCAGGCTCTGGTGCCGAGAGGGGCAGCAGCTCTCAGATGCAGTCACCAGCTCAAAGAGAGTGGATAATTCTCTTAATTAAGGAGAAGCAATCAGCTGGGATTCTGTGGGTTTCAATCTGTTTCAGATTCCCAGGATTAGGCATCAGTGAGAGATTCCTGGTTGAGATTTGGGCTCCCATCTTCCGATCAGGGAAAGCAATGTAGCCCCTTGAGGATCATTTCAATAGTATCCATTGAATGTGGTGGGACATCTGAATGGAAGCAGGTGATGTCCTCACCCAGAGCATTTTGGAGCGGATATAACAGCAGCCACGAACCATCTGCTCCACGGGAAGCAGTTGTGCTTGCAGATGTGCTTTGGTAGCTGCTGTGTGAGTGCCCATGCCCTGAAATTATTTCCTGCTCCCTCCAAGTGTCAAACAGGATGGTAAACAGCTCTATTTCTGCTTCTATTTCAAGCCAATGTCATCTTGCTTCTGCTTATGTTCAGTTCTGGAGCCTCAGACCATGAGCTAATTTGGCTTCTTGGGCAGAGGCAGGAGCCAAATATAAAGGGGGGGGGGGGAAAAGAAGGAAAAGAAAGAGAAAGCAACCAAGCTCCCTGTTTTCCAGGGCTGGGATGGCACCAGCTCTTTCCATCCCATCCCTTAGCAACACAACCCTGCATTTTCTGTGATCACTCCCTGCTCTGGATTCTGTGTGTGGCTGATGAGGGACTGGAATGGTGGCTTGTGGCTCACCACAGTCAAGACTTCTCATGTGGGCTCGGTCCCCTTTGAAGGATACAATGCTCAGGAATGAGAATATTACAGCTTTTGTGACTCACGGCCTCTCCCTGCTCCAGGGGAACATCCCATTTCAGTGAGGTAGGAGTGCTGGGGACATGCTCTCCTGCCACCTCTGCCAGGTTGTGTCTAAAGGCATCACCAAAGCCTCCCTCCATCCCTTCATCCAGCAGCTTTTCCACTGAGCATCACCTACCTCATGTCCTTGAGCTTCTGCCAAGTTCTCCAGCCCCTGGAGAAACAAAACAAGAGGGGAGCTCCTAGTAAAATGACTGCTCAAACAGTGGAGCTCAGTCAGAAAGGGAGGGTTTGTGCACATGCTCTCTGTGATTTTAATTTGACAAGTGCTGACTGAACCTAAAGCATTTCAGTGAACATAGTAAAAAATATTTCACCTTTTAGCATCATTCCCGGTTCCAGCTTTTCGTTCCAAATGAGAAGAGGGATGGGGGAGTCTCCCAGGACAGGAAAACTGACTCTTTCTTTTCTTTTTCCCCAAATCTTTTCAGCACCTTAACATAAAGCCAATTTTCTGATAGAAAAATAAAACCTGCAAAAGCCATTCTGAGGGATAGCTCAGAGGCACACATATGTGTGTATATATATATAGGTACCTGAACTGATAAGGGGAGCTATCTGGCCTCACTGCAGGCCATCAGAATATGGTAACTCCCCAAACCTGAGCACACCTAATGTTTGATTCTCTCCAAGTTACACTCTGGAACACCTGTGTTGAAAAGCAGGGCTGAAGAAAGGCACTCAGTGATGATATGGGTACCAGCCATGGCAGGGGATGCTCCCAGTGACCCCTGCACCTGCACTGAGCCCCATCAGCTTCAGTTGTCCCTTTGCTGGCTCTGGCAGATGAGCACCATGTAAAATCAGTGCAGAACAGGGAAAGAACAAAAAGAGATTCTCCAAACCCAGGCACCAGCCGGTTTCCTATGTTGGCACACAGCACAGATTTAGCTGATTTCTACCACCTTTATCCTATTTGCACCAACCAGCTCAGATCCTCCCATCTCCCCACACGAATCCAGCCCCAGCCTCCTGCCCAGAGGGTTTCATTAACAGCCAAGGTCTTCCCAAATTTTCTTTAGTTCTGCACACTGAAGGACTGTCAGTTCCCAATGCTGGGAAAACATCAGGCTCTTTCAGGCTTCACACCGCTCTTTATTGTAAGATCATTGGAGAGCTAATGGCCATTCATGAACTCGGAGTGCTGCAACACGATCCTGTTTTTTCCAGCATGATTTAAGAAAAAAGAAGTTTAAAAAGGCAAGAAAGTCTTTTAGACTCCAACAATTCCTTTAAGGGGAATATAAACAGGAACAAAATCAAACAGCAATTAGCTGTAATTATACTTTAGCCTAAAAAATCCCACACATGTGAAATGATTACCAGAGCAATTACTGAGGACTTCTGTGCGTATTTGGCTGGCATCCTTACAGCAAAGGTGCCCTTCAGGAGAGAGCAAATTCCTTCCCCTCCTGGTTGCTGGGTTTCCCTCTTCCCTGCAGACCTGCCGTCTCCAGTGATGGCTTTTGCAGTGGCTAGAGCTAAGCAAGGGAGAGGTGAAGGAAACAACCCTGAAATGCTGCTGCTGGAATGAGGAGACTGGGGAAAAAACATAGGAAGAAAGTAAATTGCAGCCCCTGTGTGTGCTTATGGGAGGGTGATAACTGAGGGCTCGAGGCAAGAGCTGGGCCCTTGGGTCCCCTTTGCGTTTGCACACTGGCTGCAGTGGGGCTTGGGTGTCTGAAGGACATCACGTTTTCCCTGGGAATGCCACAGGAGGCTGCAGCATGAGGTCAAACCCCAGGGTTTTCCACCAGGCAGATGGGGCTGGGGCAGTTTGGTCTTGCTCTCAAAGCAACAGCACCCATGAGAGCAGTGGCAGCGTGCAGGACAATTCCACCTGTCCCCGTGGAGATGTATTGTCAGTCAGGTCAGAGCCTGTGCTCAGGGCTCATTCTTCTTCCAAAGGCAGCAGAACAGCCGGTGGCTGATTCCTATTCCAACCAGCACCGCTGGTTAATCTTGACTTATGGAGGAAACATATGGAATGTATTGAAAAAACATGGCAGTGCTCTGTGCAGCTCCACTCTCCCTCTCCTCGGAGCAGGGACCAGCAATATTAAACATCTGTGAGTCTTTAGCATGGGCTGACTTGCCGGGTGAGCTCTTCCCCGAGGGCCACTGCTCAGCCCAGCCTGCAGGTACCGTGGAGGATGTGACATTCTTTTGGCTGGGATCAGCCCACTCCCCAGGAAACGTGCTCTGCTTTCTCAAGACATGGGGTTTGCAGATGGAGCAGAACTGCCGTCACATCCAAACCTTCCCGAGGTGCTTGGCTGTGAGGTCTGGCTGAGCAGAGGCCCCAGGTCCTGCCACCCTGGGTGATCCGTTCCGGGTAGATCAGTGTCAGGGTCTCCTGACTTTAGGAAGTACAGTTTTCTTTTAATAACCCCCAAACCATCAGCTCGTCGTGACCGACTGCGGCTCTGCAGTGCCAACAACCCCCATGTTACAGGGGCAGTTCTGAGAAGCCCCTTTCCCATGGCATTAAATGGGATTCCAGTGCTGTGGCAGGTTTTGCTGAGCTCAGCACAGGGCCAGGTGTTCCCTGGGGCTGTTGGTGTTGGAGAGGAGCAGGGAGCAGGATGGGTGCCCATGCAGAACTCAGCCCGCAGGCAGCTGCCAACACCTGCGAGCCTGGAACAAACATGCTCCAACCTGCCTGGATCAGCAGGGCTGCTGGGAGGATGAGGAGCCAAGACCCAGATCCACCCTTTCATCCGTCCTGTGCTCCAGAGGGAAAGGAGAGCAGAGTCAGGGTCATACGAGGGCACCGTGGTTTCCAAACACTGCAACAGCCCCACCAGAGGCTACTGGGTTCCATTGCTGCCTTGGCCCTCAAAGCACTTGGGGCTGTCCCAAGTGGAACAAGTAGCGTTGGCCCAGAGACCCTGAGCTTCGGTCTCCTTCGAGACATTTGTGATAGCATCAGGGCTGAGCAGCAAAGACTCAGCTCTGCACTAAACACCCTGGTGCACATGGCCAGTGAACAGGACCCTCTGCCAAAGGCTTCAGTGAGCTGCAGCGGCTGCAGAAGACAGCAGTGGAGATCGAGTCCACTCTCCTCAGCAGCTGTGATGGGAAAGAAGTCTCCCTGTCCATGCCAACAGCTCTGCAGCCCTCCGACAGCAAACCTGCACTGGTCTGCCCAAGCCAGGCACCGAGGTGCAGAGCTCAGCACTATCCCTTTTCTAATCCAGAAGATTGATGACTTCAGTGTAAAATCTAACATTTCTTGAACTCACCCAACAGATCTTAGGTCAACTGAGCATTCTTTCTAAAGTGCCTGCAGTGTTTATTCAGTGCAGCCACTGGTTTATTCTACTTAAATATCTGTTTCAATCCGAGGCAAGTTCATTGTAGGTTCCCATTTCCTCACTGCAAAGCTCGAGGATAAAAACCCCACTTGACAGCTGAGTAAATGACACTGATAAAGAGCTCTACTTGGCCTGTGAAACAGCTGAGAGATGTGGAGCAGAAAACTGAGCCAAAGATGTGCGTGTGTTAGATACTTGTTGGCACTGCTCTGGTGTGGACTCCATGCCTCTGCTTTCCTATGGCTTCAACCAAAAGCCATGGGTACACTGAGAATAACATCACATTTCTTAATTGTAGTTGGGATTGCTGCTGGGAAAAGTGGCTCATTTACTTCTGAGGGCTCAGTGTGAGCTGCAAGACCCCTGGGATATCTTGAATGGAAAACATCTCCGTGCTGCCTCCCAAATAGAGGAAGAATAAACTGCCAAGGCTGAAAACACCGGCTCTTTCATGGGACCCGGAAGGTTCCTTTGTATGTGATGGATTCTCCTGCACAGACATTTAGAGATATTTTTTTCTGGCTTTTAAGTTAAGGGAGAAAAAAGACATCGAGCTCCGTGCCCTGGAAGGGTTTTAAATCAGCACAGCCTTTAGGTGTGTGCTTTGTGGTGCTGGCCAAGACTCCTCTGCAGAGGCAAAACCCTGTGTTCCAAGTGCAGTGAAAGGATGGTGACATAACCACGGACCCTCCTAAGGACTTTGGGAAAGGTTCTTGTGAGCTTCTATGAGGCCATCTATAACAGAGCTTTGTGGGTGTGGATGTGTGTTCACTTGAGGTCTGAGCCAACAGAGCTCAGTGGGAGTCCTTTGAAAGTCTTCTCCTATGCCCTGAGCAGGCCCCAGACTCAGCTTGTACTGAGAATATTCATGGGGAAGGATTTGCTTGCAGGAATGTTTTGTGGAAGGAGCAGATTTCCAGAGCGTGTTGATAGGAAGTGATTACTGACTCCATAAATAAGAGCATTTGCACTGGCAGGAGTGAATTAAGTGAAGAGTGCATTAGGAGTGCGGGTCATCCAAAGCCAAAACCCAAGGAGGAGAGTCTTTTAACTCTGAGGAATTGCTCACATGATAGCAATCTTCTCCAATATTTGAACTTAGGATCATATCACCCGGGTGAGCTGCTTGCAATGTGATGTGGCAGGAGGGAGCAGAGGCTGGGCAGAACGTGAGCTGCACATTTGCACCTATGGGTAAATATTAAAGCTCTCCTGGTACAGGAGGAGTGGGAGAAGTCAGGGAAGTCCCACTGGATGCTTTGGGAAGGACCATGTCAATGAGAGCCCGCTGGGGCCCTTCTCCTGCACTGGGCTGCGCATGCTGGGTGATTGCTCTCCTGGCCTTCCCCTTGCATCAGCTGTGCCAAACATTGAGTGGAACCATCTGAGAGAAGCTGGAAGTGTATCAAAGATGTGATTTGAACACAGTAATTTAGTCCTCATCTGCAGTCCAGAATCACCATCTGCTCAACGTGGCCTGCCCTGGTTCTTCACCGCTCAGTGAGGACCGTGTACAGCATCCCCAAGCTTTGCCTTTGGCTCTGGTTACAAAATGAATCCAGAAATCTGATTCCTATATTTCTCTGGTGTAAGCTGTACTGATGTTATAAGAGGAGAAGCAAAACTCCGTGGAAATATCACAAAATGGTCAGGGTCCCTGAGGGATTGGTTTATGGGGAAGAATTAGAGCCTGGATGTATAGCTTGGCTCAGAGAGGTGAGCTAGAGAAGTGGACATGATAGCAGCCTGGGAGGATTTCAAGGGTGTGAGCACAGAAGGCTAAGATGAAATATGTGGGATGGTACGAGGAGGTATGACTAGGAGCAAAGGAATGATGTGGAAGAGGGGAGGACTGTGCATTACGAGGTGAGCAAGCTCAGCCTGTGGCCCAGTTTCACACTGTTGTCATGAAAACCTGGGAAATATGGATTTTCAATTTCATTTATTATGCTGAAGTACCATTAAACAGGACTGGGCTTTGCCAGCTGGGCTGGAGACTTTCAGAGCAATCATAGACACTTTTTGTGCATTATCCCTCTGTGCAACATCATTTATTGTGCTGTTTGGGGGGCTTAAGGGTCCCTTCTCCTTGGCAGTAAATACAGGTATTAAACCAGGGATGTGCAGAAGTTCCTGGGGTTGCCGCAGTAAATTGGCAAGAAAACAGATCCATATCTAAAGGATTTTAGTGTTCGCCATGTGTGACGTGGGATTTCTTTCTCCTCTTTGACTGCCCCACACTCTATCGCAGCATCGAGAGCGCGATCTGGGAACGGCTGTATTTTATCTTAGCGAGAGTAGCTCATTAAACCCCTCTTACGTCATGCGCTGGGAAGCTGCTGCTAATCAGGGACAGATGAACCGATCCAGACAACATTCAATCCTCTTTCAACTTTTGCCCCAGTTTCCAAGCGAGCCCTTCCCCGTGGAGTGCCGCAGCCTGCCTGGAGCCCCGGCTTGCCTCTTCCCATGGCTGCAGTTGTGTGCTGGTGACTCTGGTGTGCAGGCGCAGGCCTTGGCTCCTCCAGAAGCACAGGGGCTGGGATGCTTTCTGGCCTACTTAAAAGAGAGCAGAAAGAGCCGTGCGTCCTTCTTAGCAAGGGAACCTCAGGCTGAGTGAGCCTTGAGGGGATGTGAATAGAAACCGAAGCTTTAATTTGCTGCAAAAAAAGCCAAAAGCAATTTACATTAATCAAAAATCTCTTCAGAGGTTTCCAACCCAGCTTTTACAGACTGGAGAGTTGCAGATGGAGGATTCCCACTGCTCGGGCTCGCCGGGTCAATGTCTCTGTTGGCATCTCTCTGCTGCCTCCCCACCGTGGTCAGAACAGCTCAGGGCAAAATGCTGCTCTGATCAAACAGCATCTCCTGCTGATCCTCACCAAATCACCTCTATCCATGGGTTCTTCATCAACTCTAATCACCTGTGGCTGAAGGAGCATTTGCCTATAGGACAGCATCCAAGGGAAAACTTGGCATGTCACCATAAGTACATTTACTGCTGATTTATGATCAGGCATGTAAGCAGAAAATTGGGTTTGTAGTGTTGGGATACACACCAGCCATTTTCCCTTAGCCAAGCTGAACCCCCAGGCTTCCTGAAATCCATTTATCACTGTGCTCCCCATCTCCTTGGGAACAGCTCTGCAGCAAGCAGAGGATAATTCTGTATCCCACAAACCTTCTTCACCCGCTGCTGGATGCATGGAAAGCTGCTGCTCTTCCACAAATCCATCTATAAAATATCAACAGGAATCTTTTGTTTTGGAGACAGAGGTTTAAGGAATACTGAGAACAACAAGCGTAGGTGACAGTCCCATGGCAAACCAGTGTTTGGGTCAGGACTGGAGTTTTACAAGCCAGTTTCCAACACATTCATTTTATAACAGGGAAAACTTGATATTTTTCCCAGAAAAACAGGCACAAATCTGATTTCTCTGTTTCTTGCTACAACCATTACTTGCGCTGCATCATTGCCCTCAGAGCGCTCGCAGCTTGGGTGTTCTCTGGGACAAGAAAATGAAGAGCAAGATTCAGAACATCTACGTGTCTACATCCTGATGTGCATGGGCTGGTGGGCTTCCTGGGTACTCCAGACCACAGCATTCCTTGGGGAAATCTCTCGCCACTTTCCATGAGCCTTTCAGCCCATTTCTGCTGTAGATCCCAAAGAGCTCATCCCATGACACCCATTTCCATCACCATGGGCATGTTGGGGGAGCGCTGCTGGCTTGGTGTGGGTGATCCCCAGGCTTTCCTGCAGCCTGACACACCATTGCCCACGGCTGTTTGGGACCACACTGACAGCCTCCAGGCCCGTTTTGGGGGCCTCCTCACAAACATGCCCAAAACAAACCACGGGAGGCTGTTGGGCTCATCCTGGCAGCATTTACAGCTCAGCCACCACAAGCCAAAGGGAAAGCAGTCCTGCTACCTCCAGGTCTTCACTTCAGCTGTCCTCAGGAAAAGCATGGCCATAGCTCACTGCCTGTACCTTCCCATTGTGCCAGCACCAGAAACATGGGAATTGATACCCAATGCCTGTTAAAGCCATAGGGATGGGGTGGAGCAGCATCCTGCAACTCCAGGGCTGTTGCAGCCTCTTATCTTAGGTGTTACCAATGCCAAGCTCCACCTCTGCTCTGAGCCCCGTCTCAAGCCATTGTTTAAAAGAAGAGTGGAAAAGGACTCCAGCTAGACTTTCTGTGGATGTCTGCATGGACAGAGGTGTTTGCAGAAGCCTTCTGGGTAATGGGAATGATTAAGACATTACAGTGGTCTTTCCTGGGACAGCTCAGAAATAAGTGCCTAAACTAATGGGACTTAGGGTGGAACTTGTTAATCACTTTTACAACCATCTCTGCTGCTGGTGTGCAGCATCTTTACTGCTCTTCCTACCAGAGCCACAGCGGAAAACACTGTTAGTGAGGATGTTAAGATGCCACTGGAGGGGAATGAGGGTGTGAGAGGAAGGCTCTGGGCAGCTAACGCATTTATTCAGGATGAATAAACCCCTTGTGGTAAACAGAGCTGCCTAATCTCCCTCTCCCATGGTGTAACTGCTCCGATGGTATCAGATCTTTGCTATAACCGACAACTTTTCCTACCAATTACCCGCCGGTTCCAGTCCATCTCCCTCTGAAATAGCAGGCAGGTCATTAATGTCAAATTCCAATAGGATGATAAGGGAATTTATTGCTGAGATGATCACCAAAGCCAGGGCGATGAATGGGCTCAGAAGGATTTTTAGGGTATTATTTCCCAGTGCTCACCAGGCAGTTGTCTCCTTCCCTCGGTACTTTGTGTCTGTAGCTCAGAGTTTGTCTCCTCTATGGCTCCTCAGCTTGCTTTTAGGGTTTGTTTCTCTATGAGGATGCACATGTTCCTTCAGGCTCTATTTCTGTTACAGGTGCTCTTGTCCAGAAAACAAGGCAATGACAATGAGATCCATCACAGGGATCATGCTTTTGACTGGGTTTGTTGTACTTGGCACCCTGTCAGCACACGGGTCTATGATGAAAAAGGAGCACGTTTAAGGTACTTTAATCACTGCTGAAGTGCCGTGTAGTGTGTTAAAATGAGCTGCTTTGCTTTTGAAGCTGCAGAGGAGATACAGTTTACAGATCAGCTCCCCACTGCTGCTCAGATCCAAGATTTAGGTTGTTTGACTTCCTTTCCTAGAAATGAGCTTTATAGCTTTATCTGAAGCTGTTTAATAGCAGAGATAGATCAAAGCGAAACACTCCCAGCTGCATCCCAATAAATTTGGGGCCCAGGCTGGTGATAAAGCAGGTTGTCATCTGAAGGGCTGGTCTAGTCCATGGTAGAGTCCAGGCTTTTCAATGATCCCAGCCATCAGGAGATGCACAGCCTCTTTCCTTGCCCCAGCCTAATTCAGACCAGTGGCCAGCAGCAAGAAGCAAAGCAGAGCCAGGGGAACCCCTGTTTTGGTATTTCAGGTGAGGAGGAAAGAGAATCTGCTCTCCTCAAGCAGCCCTAGGAAGCCCAAAACCCCAGCAGATCTTCACATCCTGTTTTCCTCTCCGAGCCAGATTCTCCAGTATTTTTTTCTCACCAAGTATCCTCTGTTGGATCACTGTGCCCCAGCAGCGTGATGTACAAAGCAGTCGCTATCATCTGATAGAGCCCCAGCACAGACAGAAGCTGACAGTGGTGGAAGAAAAATAGAGCTAAAGATGCAGGTTTATGGTTTGTTTTTGCAAGAAACATGATCTCTTGAAGATTTGGAGCTGTACCCTGATGGTGTCCTAACAAGAAGGGCAGGGGACGCTTCCCAGGGCTTGTAACCAGCTGGAGGATTTAACCCTGGCTGTTTTTCCCATTCCCAGAGATACAATCAGGGCTAGCACGTCCTTTTGTTGTTGTAACCGGTGTGGATTTTTCTTCTGGGGCAGAAAAGGATCATTTCCCAATGGAAAGTGCTGCCCCTTTCCCCATCTCTGGCTCTGGTCAAGCCCGGTGCTGTTCCTGCTGTGGTCTGCACACCAGCACAGCCAGAGCACGTGCTGGGGGTTAGGGAATTGCTCCCACTTTGTGTCGGAAGGGATCAGGAATTAGATGTGGCTCTTATTTTTAGCTGTATTTTTGCTGCTCTTTGCTTTTGCCTCTGCAAGGAGCAGGTGGGAGATGGGGAAGGCCATGGGCAATGAAAAGCTCCCGAATCTGCCTAAATCAAAACAATTCAGAAAAAAAAATGCCCATCTGGAAGAAAAATCTTCATTTCTCTGAGTAAAACCTTCCTGTTCCAAAGAGTAAAGCAACTTCTGTCTGAGGAAGTGACTGCACCTCTGCAAGTCTCTCTGTGTGTCATGAGGAGCAAACATAAAGCAGTGAAACGGCACCTCAGCATCATCCCCATAAGGATCCCACCCTGGGACTGCTGGAGGGAGCCACCACCATGATCCAGTGGTTT
>JBCJKH010047958.1:2734-24509 GCA_039877255.1 Loriculus beryllinus | reverse complement strand
ATCTACTCCATGGATTATACTCCCAGGGACAGTGGGGACAGAGCCTGAATCTAACCAAAAGCATGATGTTGGGGTTATAGAAAGTTCCTGGAAAATAACAGGATACATATGCTGGAAAGAAAGTCAATATGACATTTATAGAACTGTACGCATAGGGAGGCTCATGACACACTAAAGAAAGAGGACTTTAACTGCTGTATATAAGAGAAGGGGTACTGTGGTTAGAAAAAGGAAGGCATCATACGAGTGAGAATACAGGATTAATTTTATGTTGATAAAAATGAAGCAAAAATGCTAGAAGCTTTGGTGAACACATTAAGAAATTTTGATGAAAACTTACAATTTGTGTAAAAAACTGATAAACAAGCAGCATCACAAAAAACCCAAATGTCTGATTAAGTACTAGAAGTTAAACAGGCAAACATATAACTCATATATCCAAGACAAATTAGTCTTTCAAAGCTCCTTCTAGCTCTTTTAGGAAATTCACTTAGTGGTATGGTTGAGTCTGATTTGTAAAGCCATATTCACATGAGAAATTATTCTCTTTTCCCCTTCTGAAATAATAGCTGCTACTTCTTGATTTCTGGGATTTTTATTACTGTTTATCAATAAGAAATTAAATATTGCTTAAATGGAAGAGGAGGTGGGCTAAGTCCAGTCCAAAGACATATCATTCTTCTACATATACACCCATGTAATAAATCTCTTTTCTCTTGCTGTAAGATGTTGTGTTTATCAATCTATGGAGATATGTTCTTTCCCTTTAACAGGGATAAGGCGATTTTAGGGCAACTAAATAATAGATTTTTCTTTTTCTTCCCTCAAAAGTAAAGGTGAGGGGGAAGAATTGGGTAATTTTCATAAAATAGTTAAGGAAAACTGAAGGGTACTTTTGGTCTCTAAAAGTCTCTTCATTACTTTTCAATTCATGGACACTGGATAGTGTCATTCAGTGAACCAGAAAAGTGTGGTAATTTCTTAACAGTTCTCAGATCTGTCCTGCACATCCAGCTGCACATGCAGAGCTCAAACCATGTCTATGCACATCATTAATTTTGCAGAAAATTCAAGTCAGTTGAGTTTTGAAATAGCTGCATATGGTCAAGTGGCAACTAGGCAGGGACTTCAGTGTTCTCACTTCAGCTATGCTTCTTATCTTAGTCAAGAAGCTAAGTTTCTTTGGTAAGTTTTTAGTACCATAATCTACATGCAACAACTGGAGCACTGTTATTTCAAATTTTTCCCATAAACAAGTGAAACTTTAATTATGTGACAAAACCAGATCCATCAAAATGGCAGTGTTCTTTGTAAGGTCTGCTGATTCTGAGGTAAAAACCAGTATGTTGCATGGGAGAGAATAAGCAGACTTGCACCACTAACTTTCCAGAATTTAAAAACACCAACAAGGAATAAGTAAGCCTAACATCTTTGGTGATGGGGGGGATAAGGTTGGGTAAAGTCAGTTCTTTACATACAGTGAACTAGTACCAAAACATTCCAGAAGATGTACGTTGGAAGAAATGCTGAAGTAAGAATCAAAAAATGAACATGTTCTATTTAATTTCTTTAGTATGAGTGCTGCTTTGCTCTCTGAAGTAGAATGAAATGCCTGAAGAGATATTTGTTAGTGCTTAAAGAACAGCTTCTCCACTATTTCAAGACTCCACTCACCAATTTCATTTTGTTATTTTGAAATCACAATGTATGTATCCCACCTTACAGACACCCCGACTGATTATAAAAATCAATCCTTACTTATTGCAAAAAAAAGTCTTGTGCAACCTTTACCCCTCTACTGTCTTTACGAGCTTAGCCACATGAACTTTTAAGGCAGTTTGCACTAAAAGCCCAAGACTTTTGGCTACATGTTACAATTCAAAAACTCAGAAACCTCATGGAGAAAGATCTGTCAGAATTTTTTTTCTAGATCACTGTACCATTTCCTGTGTTCTTCTGTTGACAACAACACAGCAGTGTTTGTTACATGGATAAGGCACAAACAAACCTTAAACGCGCCTAGCTAAATAAAGTATTATAACTTCAATCTTAAGCACTAAATTTTACTTTAGGTCAACAAGTATCCAGGACAGAACAGAAATACATTTCTGTATCAGAATCTTCCCTTTGATTGATGTCCTTCATTTCTTCCAGTTTCAGTGCAGTTCATGTTATGGGAGACCTCATTCCAGTGAAAGCATGTCAGAGATCTAGCATAGACATCTCAGACACGAGCCAGCCTTCAGTGAGGAAAATTCTTCCTACCCCTGCCATGAGCTAATCAAATAAAGCAGACAGGATCACTACAGAGTTTTAATTGTCAAACAGGATTCCCAATTGCAAACTGTGTTTCCCATAAAGGACTGGACACAATTAGCATCAGGGTAGGTGTGCTTTTAACCGACTTTTCCAATGAGAATCAAAAAAATCATCCTAATTTCAGCGTCAGAGTGAATTAAATAATGGTTTCTCGTTACATGCGTCATAGCCACCTGTGAAATACGAATTGACTCCTCTAAATGAGGTAAAAGTTTTTATTGAGGGACAAAGTCAATAAAGCAAAAGCAAACAGCACTGGGCGCATGACCATAGCCAGAAGCGCAAGTGATTAGTATTTGTTACAGGTTTATATACTTTCACTATTACATTAGTTACCTACATATTCATAATTCCCGCATATAGGTAGGGAATATTATAACTAGCTCTAAGAATTGATTATCATAAGTCTCTTCCTCTTGGCTTCTGAGCACTGCTCTGCGATAATTATGGGCAGGGGTCTTGAGGATGAAGTCAGCAGTCTTCCTCTTGTGGGTAGGGGTCTTCAAGATGAAGTAAGCAGTCTTCCTCACAGTGTACTTTTCACCTTTGGCACAGTTGGACGCACCAGTGATCACACAAATGGCTGAAACCAGCTATATCTGTAATTCTTCTGATAACTAGCAAAGATTTAAAACAGTGTGTCCTTGCTGCAAAATTTACTGCAGGATGGGCAGACAAGGAGAATCCCAAGCTAGCAGATGTTTGGGAGACTCTGTCTCTAACTGATAAATAGAAGGATGGTGTTAAATAACTCATTCATATTTAGTGGGGTCACTAAATCCTGTTAATCTCATCACAGACTTACAACACAAACATTGTTCTTTAAAGCTAAAGGTCCTTTAGGAGACTGGTGTGAAACAATTAACTCATGTTTAGTGGGCCACTATATTCCACAGACTTACAACATAAACATTGTTCTCTTTCTACAACCTAAATTAAGCTAAACAGTACCCCAACTCTGTTTCCCAGGCACTAGCCCCTCCCACATCAAGACACACCCCCTCCCTTTGCTTCCCTTACCTCCACAACCTCGTCTGCCGCATGAATCCACCCTGCTGAGGAGCTCTGACTCCTTCCAACTTGTCCAATCCTGCGCCTCCACCGAGCTCCGCCTCCGCCACTGTGAACTCGCACAGCCACATCCACACAACCACACTTATGATTTGTGAAGGCCAATACATTTATGTATTTATCACAAAATTTAGCAGCATGGCAAGTTTCCTCATGTGGATGGATTTACCAAAAGGTGAGGAAACACTTAAAATATAACCCAACCCAATTTCCCACATCCCAAAGAAAACCCCAAAACTCCTGCCCCTCCCTCTGTCGTGGTTTAAGCCCAGACAGTAACTCAGAACCAAGCATCCGCTCACTCACTCTCTACCTTCTTCCCTTCCACTGCTCCCGAAGGGATGGGGAGGAGAATCAAAAGAATGTAAATCCCACTGGTTGAGATAAGAAGAGTTTAGTAACTAAGGTATAACACAAATCACTACTACTGCTACCACTAATGATAATAATGATAAGGGAAATAACAAGAGGACAGAATATAAAAGGGAAAAGAAAACAACAAACACAAGTGACGCACAATACAACTGCTCACCACCTGCTGCTGACTGATACCCAGCCCAACCTGAGCAGTGATCTGGGCTTTCCAGGTAACTCCTTCCAGTTTATGTATTGGGCATGACATACTTTGGTATGCATACCCGTTTGGCTAGTTTGGGTAAGGTGTCCTGTCTGTGCTTCCTCCTCACTCTCACAGCACTAAGGACTCAAAAGTCCTTAATCGGGGTAACCATTATTTAGCAACAACTAAAACGCTGGTGTGTTGTCAGCACTGTTCTCAGAGCAAAGCAGAAAACACAACACTGCACCAGCTGCTAAAAAGGAAAAAAATAACTGTTACAGCTGAACCCAGGACACCCTCCCTCCCCCAGAACCCCAGCACTGGCTCATTTAATGTCTGAACCTTCAGCTCCTGAACCACTGCTGAGCATACATTTGTAAACAGGATCTGTGTGTGGGATTGTTCGCGGAAAGCATTTGCTCATGACCACTCTGCTGTGCGTTGAAAACTGTTGCTAAACACCCTCCAAAACCGCAGCATCCCCCTGTAAATGGATAAAATGCTCCTTGCTGGGGGAAGGGACAGCATACACTTGCAGACTTCGCTGGGAAGCAAATACTATCTGAGGATAATCGCTAGGAAACAGCGGTGAAAAGCGGCTGCTGAGACAACCTGCTCTGAAGGCGTTTTAAGCAATGTCTGGGGTGACAGACGGAAAACCCCCTCCTCACCTTCCCGTGCGGGTGGTGGCGTGTGACACTAGCCAGGACTGCCTGACCGCTTGTCACAGCGTGCCCAAGTGCGCAGACGCACAGCTCCTGGTCTGAAGTCGTGGGGCGGGACAGAAACGTTTGAACGTTTCCTTGCGTAGGGCGACTTGTTGCTCTGCGGCTCGGCAGAGAGGGAAGATGCGCAGCCCCTGCCTTCCGCCTCCCCAAGGAGTTTGAACCCCGCCGTGCCCACGGGATGTTGTGCTGGTTTTCCAGCCAGGAAAGTAACCTTTCTTTTCTCTTTTTCTTTTTTTTTTTTTTTTTTTTTTTTTATGTGGCAAAAAACACAGCAGTTACTTCCTGGAAATGAAATTCAGCTAAACAAATGGAATAGGGTATTTATTTCCCGCTGGCCGGAGGGGAAACGATGTGACTTTATACTTTGCCTTTACACCTTTGGACTTCTCTGGCCCTTTTTTGATCAGCGTAGATAATTTGTTTCCAGTTCAGCTTGTCAGATAGTGACTCTTGAAAATGCTGATCACTTGGACCAGCCTTTGCGGTCAGGAGAATGGGTATTGGAGTTCCAGCTCTTCTAGGTACTAGACAGAAAAAGGTCAGGTTCTACCTGACTAACCCCTTAATGTCATGAAAAGCTTAAGAAAGGCTTCTAGTCAGGTAGGGTCTCCTAATTGCCTATGGAAGCAGGAGGGATTAACGCTGGCTTTCTGTCTCATTCCAGGTATCAGATCAGGGACTCTCCAGGACTCTCTGTGTGTGTCTGCCATCCAAAACTGAAGGGGAATGCCCATCTCTGCCTGTCTGCTGCATTTTCCACCTGAAAACATCGCTGAGGGATGATTTCTTAGGTAACCTGTAATAAGTCTGAAATAGCATTTCTGGCAAGAAAACAGTGGGTTCTCCCCCATCCTTTCATCCAGGCACCCCGAGGGATGACTGCTTGTGCTGCAGTTAACGCTGAGACCAGGCAAGCAAACATGATGAGTACTTATGTCTGGGTTAGTGCTAAAGCAGTGCTTCTCACCAAGACATAGCTCTCTTGGCTGGCACTTAGCATTGCTGTTCTTAGTTACCTCTCACATAGACCTGCAAGACATCAAATGTAAATGGTGAGATTTCACAGCCTAATAAAACAAACTTTTCTGTTTACTAATTAGTTCAAGTCCTCGAAGCCCTTGAAATAGCAGCTTATCCTACGCAGTGTGCTTCAGCCAAACCCAGACCATCCACCATGATGAAAGTACTGAGCACTGCACCAGTCCCAATCTTCAGTGAGATGCCTGGGCTCAGGTGAGGAACGTCAGAGGTACAGAGCCCTCCCTCTGACCACCATGGAGCCTACAGCTGACAGTCAGCAGGAGGCATCAATCCCTTCCAGCACAGAGACAGCAGAAGACCTTGCCTTCAAGTTAAATGCTGCTGTGAGGGACAGTAATATAGAAGATGTGCTGGAGCTGCTGGAGAAAGGGGCAGATGTGAACTCCAAAGCAGAAAGTGGCTGGACACCACTGCAGAGTGCCGTGCAAGCTAATGAAGAGGACCTGGTCCGGCTTCTGCTGTGCAAGGGTGCTTGTCCACATGCCAGGAAGGACAATGGTGGCACTGCATTTACTGAGGCAGCAATAGCAGGAAATGTGAATATACTGGCACTACTCCTTGATCATGGGTTAAATATTAATGACTACGATGACAATGGCTTTACAGCTTTCATGGAGGCTGCATGGTATGGGAATGAAGAAGCTTTGAAATTCCTGTATAGCAAAGGAGCAAATGTGAATTTGAGAAGGGTAGTTAGTGAAGAGAAAGAGAAACTCCATAAAGGAGGAGTGACAGCACTGATGGATGCTTGTAGGAAAGGCCACTTCTCAGTTGTAAAAACTCTTGTCCAAGAAATGGGGGCTGACATGAACATTTGTGACAACAAAGATAGGAATGCCTTGATCCATGCCCTCAAGGAGGGTTGTGCCAAGGAAAGATATGAGTCAGCTGTCTCCATTGGCCATTTTCTGCTGGACCATGGTGTTGATGTGAACAGCAAAGATGAATGTGGGAAAACTGCCCTCATCCTAGCTGTTGAAATGCAGAGCCCAGATTTGGTGACAGCTTTATTGGAGAAGGGCGAAATAGATATCGATGATGCAGATGAGGAGGGCAACACAGCACTGATGGTGGCTGTAGAGAAAAATGATTACAATATAGCAAAGTTGCTGTGTGAAAAAGGAGCAAAAACTGATGTTGGGGACCTTATAGCTGTTGCAAATAGGAACCGTGCTCCTAACATGGCGCGTCTTCTTCGCCAGTATAACGCCAAGTTTGTTCCACAAGCCTTCAAAGACTGGGAGCCAAAGAGCAGATGCTGGAGGAATCAGCTGAAAAAGCTGTATAAAATATATCGCCCTATGATTGGCAAACTGAAGACATTTCAATATATCCAGCAGAGAATTCAGAACACTTCTCAAGGTGGCATCTACCTTGGGATCTATAGTGGGACAGAGGTGGCAGTAAGAATAAGCCGCAGTACAGAGGGTGACAAAGAGAGAAGGTTCTTTGAACAATGTAATAACTGTGAACATCTACTGAAGCTCTTCCAGTTTGAGAAAGCAAAAGGATACGTGTACTTATGCTTCCCCCTCTGGGAGAAAAATCTCGAACAACATCTGCAGGAACCAGAAGGCCAAATGGATTGCAAAGGTGCTCTGAGGATGATCTTCCAGGCAGTGAGAGAGCTGCACTCCCTTGGATTTGCTCACCAGGATCTGCATCCCAGCAACTTTTTGATAGGTTATCTTTTGCTTTCTCAGTGTTTTCATTTTGCTTTCTTGATGTCTGTAGTTTAGAAAAGATGCTTCATAGCTGTCTATAAAAAACCTGGTGTCTTTATGCTGAATTGGGTGTTTATGGCATTAGATCTCCTCTTTGAGTGAGTATATGTATGTTTGTAGGCAGACAAAGAATGAACAGAACAACTTTACATGTCTCAATAGATCTGTCCTCCTTTCCAGACCTTTGCAGTCAGATTAACCCACAGCAGATCTCTTCAGAGAACTGTTTTCTAAAGAAGGGGCCATCCAGAAGTCAATCACAGACTGTTACATTTTCCACCATTAACATTTCCCCCATGAACTTTTGTTTATTAACAGTTTCTCTTATTTCCTCAGATTTAGGTGGCAAAATTTACCTTGCGGACTTTGATAATAAAAGGAAGTTGATTGAAGGCAAACAAGAACTTGTAAACTCAGATTTAGAGGTAACTTCTTTGCAAATCAATGAATGGTTTAAAATGTCAGGTATTCTCCCATATTTTCTGTAGCTGTGAATCCTAGGGGGAAGCCTTTCTGCATCCTCAATTAGAAACCACTTTGATTTCTGGGAAAGCCCAAAGCACTGCATAAGGACGATAGTGGCTAGGATGCAAGGCTATAGCTGGTGCTGGGATATCCAGAGAACCTTGTGAACATGCTTATGATGCCTGTCTCCTTTGTCTTTGTGCATACAGCTTCCAAGTTTGTGTTTCTGTGTATTTGCATACTTCTACACATCGATAGGTGCATGTGTGTGTTCACATACACAGTCAGCTTATTTAGGAATAATAGTCCTTTAACATTTGGTAAGAAGTTTCATGCATCTGGCATGTGAGCAGCAATTTGTTTCTTTGCAGGCCCTCAGCAGTCTTGTGCTGTATGTTTTAACAGGGGGTAGGAAGCCCCTTCAGCAAGTCAGTGCCAAAGATTTAGTTGCTGATTCCCCAGATTACAAGGAGGCTCTGGATCTTGTAAGTAGCCTGGTGTCTTATGATGAACGAGGCTTGGAAGGTTTGAGCAAGCATCCGTATTTCTGGAGCAAACAGATGTAAGTCCTGGGAGTACAAAGGGAAAGGTTTTGGTAGGAATTTGCCTGTAGTGCTGGGAACAGCAATGTCCTGTTGCAGCTAATGAATCATCTAATTCCACAGCAGGTTCAATTTCCTGAAGACTATATGGAATAAAATCAAAGACCTCCACAATCGGAAAGCTGTCTTTCAAGCTCCTAATGCTACTGAAAGTTTTCCTTATCCATCGTGGACCAAGGAAGTAATCCTCTTCTCTTTGAATTAGTACAAGGTTTGAGTGAAACATTTAAGCAGAAGCTTTTCCTATTTAGGAAAAAGCCCCATTTAAAACTTTTAACTGGATAAAGTAGCTTCAAAAGTAGCAAATACAGGTAACTGAAGGAAACAAATTTAAGCCATGTAATTGGAGTGCCCAAGACTAAAAGCATTGGTGGTAAAGTGAGATCTGTTGACTGGGGTGTTAGTAGGGGATGCTTATTATAGAATTAGCTGGCAAACCTTCAAGGGTGTTTGTTGGTGACTTCTGGCCCTTGCTACCAGCAAATTCCTGGCAAATATATTTTGTTAGATTGGCTCAAAAGCAGTGAGACCAGGCCTGTTTTCGCAGGGAGCATCATGGAAAGACATGCTGCACTGTTTGAGATATGACAGTCTTGGCTCAATACAGCAGCCCATTTGGTCCTTTCACCAGTGGCACAACTGGATCAAGACTCCCAAGTCTCCCCCTGCCCTCCAGGCATGCATGAAAATCTCCTGTTCCATGCTGACATACTAGGACAAATGGCATAGATAGGAAACAGCAGACTCAGGGGGTCTGTGTGATACCTGCCTTTGCAGAGTGAACTCTTCTGCTCATGTTGGGGAATATGCTTGTATAAGAAGTCATAAGATTTACTCATGCAAGATGATATCTCTGCAGAAAGGCAGTAGGTGTGGTGAGTGGAGGTAGATGTGCTGCTTTTGTGGTGTGTGAAAGGCAGAGAATCATCTATTTGCTTTTTTTTTTTCAGATTAACAAAGATGTTCTGAACATCATGGAAAATCCCAAGAAAGGAAGATCATTCAAATATAGCAACAACGTCACTGACCTACTGAGGTTCATCAGAAACCTGGATGAACATCCAGATATCAGGTTCACGTTCACATCCTTGCCCCTGCAACAGTTGCATTGCAGGGAGCATCTGGGTATCTGGAAAGTCAGTGAGTTTGAGAAAAAAAATCTTCAGATGGTTTTCTGGAAAGGAAAACACAACTGGGATGTGGGAGAAAGTCCATTAAAGCTCATGTCATTAGAGGGGTTATCTCTTCTGGCAGCACAATAGTGTGTGAAAGATTGTGTGACACGGCTGCAAGCCATCTGGAGTCAGTCCTCAATATCACCTTCCAGAGGGTAAGAAAAGGAACTTAGATGATCTCCCACAGATGAACATCCTCAACCAGAGCCTTCTGTTCCAGAGGGATGGCAGCAGCTTCAGAGAGTTGATGGCACTCCCTCTGTACCTTAGCCTTTGAAGAGCAGGCTGTGGGGTGGAGAGGTGCCCGTGACAACTAAGGCAGGTCATGGCTGTGCAGCAGAGGACACCATGAACGTGTCTTCTGGGCTGTTCTTTTTGCTGCAGGCTGGTGTTTCTTGCCACAGCTCCAGAAGGGATTTTAGATTCCTCTTAAATATTTGTATTTTCCTTTATACCTTTGAAAAACCTTATCTACCTTGCTAATATTTCCAAAGTGCTGATGTTTACTGTGCTGAAGTGCATTGAGATATGGATCACATCACAGCATAGGTCCTGTTAGAAAATCCTGTTAGGAGGTCTTGACTTCTAAAAAGCTGCTGGTCTCCAACCCTCTATAGTCATGGGTGCCTACGCTTGAGGTTAGAGGTGGTGTTTGCTCCTAGTGATGGTTTCACTGAGGCTGGTAGGCAGCACTGCTCTTCAGTGAAGATACGGGTAGGATTAGGCAGATGGAGGTGCTGGAGAAATAGTGAGAAAATGGACTGAGTAGCTTAGGGAAGGTATACAAAAAGTTGCAGCTCAAGTATTTATAGGAAACCTTCCTGTGCTATCAGAAAGCCTCTCGAATGTTGTGGGGTTTTGGGTTGGTGGGTTTTTAGGTTTTTTTGTTTGTTTGTTTGTTTTTTTGGTGTGTTTTCTGCTTTTGTTTTATCTGCAAGGGGAGGAACCAGGGTATCCTGGATAATTGAGTCTTTAGGCAAGCTTTAAAAATCCTTTTTGGGTTTGTTTTCTTTCAGGATCAGCAACAAAATAGGAGACCATGCTGAATATTTCTTGAAGCTTTTTCCAGCACTAACCATTTACGTGTACAACAGTTTACGCCAGAATCCTGAATACAGTCACTTTGCAGACATTCAGTACCCTTTTCTGTAGGATGTCATTGCCTCCTGTCCCATATCCAATCCCACCATCACTGCCTCATTTTATGCCTTATTTCTTCATCTGCAAAGTTGAAGAAAGTGGGTAAGGAGATGGGAGAGAGCAGATGCAGGGACAGAGCATGGAGGACTTAAGCTAAGAAACTGAAGATGGCTTTGGAAGTGTTTGGTGTAACAGGCTTTGGAGAGGAACCAAGTTGAGTGCCAGCCCAGGTCCTTCTTGACTATTCCATCCCTCTGAGCTTACCTGCGTCTGTAAGGTACAGATCAAGGCCCTGATCCTTATGAAGAGCAGGGAGATGTGGGACAGCCTGATATAACCTGATATGTCTGGGAGGCAAGAGCTCAGGCATTGCCAGATGACACTGGACTCTGCTAAAGGAAAAAGAGTTCAAGCTCCTTGCTAGGGCAAATATTCCCTACAGCTTATACTAATGAGCTGCTCAGAAAAGAATCCTCTCTTTTCAGTCTTTCTGAAACACAGCAGCCAGAAAATAAGATGCCTAGGAAATGGCTCATTATTTGTCTGATCTGTTAAAGGCCAGCCTGCTGGAATCTGAAGGACTTCTTTTGAGGAACATAGGAGATGTTTCCACAAGGAATGAATGCAAGGAGCACAATTCCACAAAACTGCTACTGTTCCTGACTCAGCTGAAGGTCACTGACATCAAAGGGACTGCAGGGACCAGTTCCTCCTGGGAATGACAAGCTGTTGTGGCAGGCTGCATCTGCCTGTCTCCAAACCAGTGCCACTGTTGGGGTACTGCTGTCCTGCCAGACTTGGCTCACTTGCACAGCGCTGGTGCCCATACAGCCGCAGCATGCAGCCAGCTCAGAGGTCTGATATTGGAGCCTCGTAGCACAAACCCATTTCTGAAATCCTATAGCATGCAATGTCTGTCTGATTGTCCAAGGGCTTGCTTGTTTCTCCACTAATGCTCTGATTTGTACAATGATTACATGTTGCATATGGAAATATTTCTCAGCTGTTGAAAAGATTTTTAATTTTTTTTCAAACTGAGATTGTTATTCTTTCAATTATCCTGTGGAAAATCAAACTTGGAATAAACTTGCCTGGAAAACTGACTGCACACTCATTTATGAATGAGGTTCCCGCATCCCCTCTGCACAGAAAGAGCTAGTCTGCAGCACTGTAAAATGCTCAAAAGGCTGGGATTTTTGGCCTCCCTGTGGAGGTGCCTTTTGGTTGCTTAGGTAAGGTGGTGGATGGTTTTGTCACTGTTCAGATGAATTGCTTCTGGCCTATATGGGTATTTGATGGGAAAAGATGTTGGGAAGTACTGAAGGCTTCCAGTCCTCAGAAGCAAGCTGTTGTGAAATAACAGGCTGCATGGTGGGGGGTTTTGCATTGTTTTTTGTGGAGTGAGGGTGAGGATTTCATGGATGAGTTAAGGTGTGAAGATTAGCATCAATGCTTGCATGTGTGTGTTTGCATACATGTAAAACTCTGGGAGTGGATGTGTTTGACCCATCTCCTCTACAAATGAATGGCTGCCCAGAATGATCATTGAGCCTACACATCTGTTTTAGCTGTGTATGATTACAGATGTATTTACCTGCAAACTAGGA
Source organism: Loriculus beryllinus (assembly GCA_039877255.1). NCBI lineage: Eukaryota > Metazoa > Chordata > Aves > Psittaciformes > Psittacidae > Loriculus > Loriculus beryllinus. Next base: position 12,078 of record JBCJKH010047958.1, on the reverse strand, counting down.
GGCATTGCTGTGCATGAATTGGGTTGCAGACTGCCATACATATGCTCATGGCTGGTAAGGTCCATGTGCCAGCCTGCATCAGTAGTGCTGGCTCAGAACAAAAGGTCCTTCTGATGATCTTGGGAACCTTTTAAAAAATACGTGAATGTAACAAGAGAGCTTGACTGTGCCACTGATGAGATGCCAATAGAGAAAATGCAACCAGGAGAATATTGACTCCTCTTATGTTAATATTTTTATCTTTTCCATTCCTCCTTGCTCATTTTTTCTTGCTCACTGTCTCTTCTCGTGGTCAGAAAGCAGGAGGACACATAGAGATGTATGTCCAGGTCTCAGCAGCATTGGGAGCAGGGATACTATATGGAGCACCATGTCACCATGCATATGTGTCTCAATGCCACAGCAGCATGTCTCTGCTGTTGCATAAGGAGAGGTGAGGCAATGGGCTGGGCTCCTTCAGCCTGTTGTAAAGCACCACGTTTCTGGCTTGCTTTGACCTTTGCATCTTCTTGTATTGCTCTGCTGTTTTGCTAAAGGGCTGTGGCTTGGCAACCTTAAAAGCCTTCCTGGAAGCAGAGAGCTCTCAAGGACGTCCAAACCAGAGCAATGATCAAACCCATGGAGGCTGTGACCTGTCTCTCTGAGGAAATCAGGCTGCTGGGAAGGATGTCCAGGAAAGGCTTGTGTGGTCTGCAGGGCTGTGTCCTGGTTTCTGAGGAGCCAGAGGTGTGCCAGGAGGCTGCTGTCAGAGGGGAAACTTGATCCATGCACAGTATCTGCAAAGCTTCTTGCTCACAGAGTGTCAGCCCACATGAAGAGGGGGGTATGCGGGACTGGGAGCAATGCTGAGGAGAGCACCAAGCCTTGCAAGGTTGCCTCTCCTCCTTGCAGGATCAGGGAGGATGGGTGAGTGCTCAGTCAGAGGCCAGGCAGGATGGAAATCCAGTGGCAAGGTCAGCTGGACAGCACTGAAACTGGGTAGTATGGCAGTGTCTGAGGGTGCAGACTAGGGAAAAGGTGTCCTGGGGAGCTGGGGGCAGAGCCAGCTGCCGCAGTTAATGCTGCTTGATATGCTGATGGCTCCCAGTGCCCACCTGGGAGGTGCTGCCTGCCTTTGCCTTTTACAGGCAAGCTTGCAGACCATGCGTGGTGCTCAGGGGCATGCTGATTTGGCCCTACATGCCTCATTCCCCTGCTGTCATGCCTGTACATTGTCTATTTGCTATGCCTCTGCCTTTTTCCTCTGCTCCTGCAGGGCAGCTGGCTTAACCCCATGTGATGGGATCAGGTGCTCCCCATCCTGTCACTTTCATGCTGAGGACATGCTTGTGTACAGGCATGGTCCCAGGTCAATGTGTTTCATCTGCTACACTGGGAAAAAAACCCCAGTCTGCAGATGAAGTGGAGTGAAGATCATTTTGGCTGTGGTTTTGCTATGTTGAGCTTCAGGCACATCCGTGAAGTCTACTAGGAAGTGGGCTCAGCTGGGCTAAGGCTGCAGAGCCTGAAGTGTTAGTAAAAAGCACATAAAAATGCAGCTAGCTTTTGGGGCTGAAGGTTTTTGGAGCAAAATCAGGTTACACCACAAGGGCAATTCTGACAATCTGTTTAGGTTGTAATAGTGGCATCAGCTTCCTAAGTCCTTCATTTATAGAAATCTGCTTAGATTTGTTCAGGTTTTCTGATCCTCCAGAAGCAAAGTGTTGATAATCATAACTCACAAATATGGAACATGTCATTATCTGCCTTAAATACACCTGTGTTATTCCCAGGATGCAGTCTTCTAGGATCTAAGGGTTAAAAAGTGGCTAAAAATAGCTCAAAATTACAAAGCTGGGAGCTTGCTAGGGAGCTGTCCGAGGCAAGGTGTGATAAAGATCATGGTCTTTTCTTCATGAGGTCCAAAGAACGTTTGGGATTTCTGCAGCTTCCTGGTGACTAGGCAAAGCCACTCTGACTCAGTGTCACCTGAGGAAAATGAATATGATATGATTTGGTTAGTGCTTTGTAAACATACTAGCTTTAAAAAAAAAACACAACCATTCTGAGGCCTTGAGTCAGGCATGAGCTGATTTTGATTGGAAAATCAGAAAGGCTGTGGCAGGGCAGGCACCATCTCACCACCCAGGGACAGCTGAGTAGTAAGCCAGGTGGGCTCTCTTAGCATTGCCACCCACAGGAGGTATTTAAGAGTAAAGAGCTGAGATGAGCTTGTGAGCCATGTAGACCAGAGCAGTCTCAGTTTCCTGTGGGAAGTGTGGCTGCCTGTGTAGCAGGGCTGCAGCAGCTTCTGGGGGTGGGTGGTCTTTGAGGAGCCCCTTTCTTAGGCAAGGTATTTATTGTGACTGCTTTTTGGCTTTAAGCACCTTCCAGATTGGGAAAGACCTCAAAGGTGGTGGTGTGCTTGGGCCCGGTGTGATTTATTTACATTGTTGGTGGGTCCCAGCTATGTGTAATGCAGTCTTTTACAGGTACATGTAAGGAAGGGGACTGTTGCGTGGACAAGGGTATCAGCTCAGGTGGAAATACATGCTGTGGCATGTCCCTGGTGTAGTTCCAGAGGTGCAAGCTGCTATGCTGTTACCAGGCAAGCTGGAGGATGCTGTGAATTACTTTATTTTTAGGTCTTACTGCTGATTAAGTGCAAATTATGCAGTGTGATTGGGCTGTGCAGAGCTTTCTTGGAGTATGGCCCTGTTCTGCTCAGTGTGCACATTATGTTGGGAGTTCTGTTCTTCCTTGGAGGTCTGTCCTTCCCCTGGTGTCTGCAGGAAAGGGAGAGATGTTGCATGAGTGGTCATGATGCAGGGTGCAGGTGATCAGAGATGAGCCACATGGCTGTGTGCTCCTGAGAAGGTGCTCAGGGTATGGAGAGGTGCAGCAAGTGGGCATTTTCTGTGAGTGTTACTGGACATGGTGGGGGTGACCAGCATACTGCAGAGACCCACCCAGTTGGCCTTTAGGTTTTAAGGGGAGTTGTGGCTCTGCTGCTCCAGGTGCTTATGCTGGTGTGGTCTAGGGGAGCTAGACTGCTTCTGTGACCACCTCCCTGCTCTGAAGGTAGAGCCCTTTCTCAAGACTTTAATCTAAATCTAGGGAAAATAACATGTACAAACTTCCTATCATGGACCAGTGCGGGAAGCCCTGGTCCCAGGAACCCCAGCTCTGGTCCTGGGCAGCTGGAGCTCCCCTTGAGAGCAGGAGCACTCCTTTCAGCACCTTTTTGCTCCTTCTGTTGTTCCACTGTCATCTGGGGCTGTGGCAGCAGGATCTGGATGCCTTTTATGAGTGATAAGACGATGGCATGATTGCCTGGTGAGGGAGAAGAGATGAAGCAGTACTGTGTGGCAAGCACTTTGACAGCAAATGAGGGAGGACACCAGGATGCTTCTTTGAATCCTATGGGGCTTATACAAAGGTTAAAGAAGGGTGGCTGAGCAAGCACTTGGGTTACCCAAATCTTGATTGTGGAACAGTTTGGGGGCTGCAGGGCTCGGATGATACTTCCAACCCTGGCTCTGTTGCACTGTTGGGAGGTCTTGGGTGGCAGATGGGAGGCTTGCAAGGAAATGGCACTTGGAAAAAGGGGGATACGCATTTACACAGCTGCCTCCATGCACAGACGTGCTCCCAGCTTTGTGCCGGTGTGGGCAGCTTCTCCCAAGAAGAGTTCCATGCTATTGCTCGTGAAGTGGGGTGCAGGTAGTATGCCCAACCTCAGCAGGACCGGCCCCTCCGCTCTGCGTTAAAGGCACAGACAGCACCACAGTGACGCCTGGTGATAGAGATGGATTTAAGTCTGCCACCTTCCCAGTCGTGCGGACACCGCAGCTGCACAAAGCAGCAACCTTCAAAATCACCAAAAAGCAAGGCGTGGACGATAGGAGGTTTTCTCTGGAGTTACAGGTATTTTCCCTAACAATTTTGGTGCCTTTAAAAGACAACGTAACCATATTTCTCAGCTGAAAAGCAAGCCTTTTATCTAAAGGTCAGAAAAGCAAGAACCCCAGATAAAGGTCATTGGTGAAACTGTGATAAGGTGCAGAAAAGTGTTCCAAGCATAAGGTGCCACGGGCATTAGTGCATTCAGAACCTGCAGCTATTTTTGGGTTGCATGCTGATTTGGTTTGCTCCTCTGACAGGGTGCTGCAGCCAGGGCTGCCTGTGGGCTGATAAGTGATGTAGAGCAGGAGGCAGCCTGTGCTGCACCCTGCAGGTACAGATCTGCTTGATGGTGTCTGCCCTTCCTGCTCCACCAGGCTGAATGTGCCATCCATGCAGGCTAGAGCAGGGGAAATGAGACAGGTCTGAGAGATCGCGCATATATTCCCAAAACGCAGCACTCGAGCTGAGTGATTTTATCTGTCTTGCTCTTGTTATTTGTTCCTGAGAGGTGCTGCAGGAAGCTGTGGCTCTGGAACAATTATCCCAGGGACAGTCATTGCAGGATTAATGTCCAAGTGAGAAAATTCAGTCTTTTTTACACATCCATGGCTGTCTCTCCAGAGCAGTATCATAGTGGGGCTCTGTGAGCTCAATATGGGCGGCATTGCTCAGGCAGCAGCAGGGATGGAAACCGTGTGTACTGATTAAATGCCTCTCTCCCCCCTGGTTTCCTGAAAACCTTGGCGAACGTGTCTTTCTACCAGATGTACACATCTCCTGTGTAACATGATACTTCTGGCTTACTGCTGAGAATAGATCTGTGATGGGTTAAGTTTTGTTTGCTTTTTCTGGGGGCAATTAAAACAACTATGTTTGAGAAGGCCCTAGAATTGCAGTGAGGCTCTGTAAAGTGGAGACTCAAGCTGAACACGGCATATTATCCAGTGGAAATACCTAAGGTTTTGGGGTTGTCTAAGTTAATCGATGTGGCTTGCCAGTCGAGCACAGGGGTTTTACCCCAGCTTGGCTGTGGAGCAGTAGCTCAAGCACCTGCCTGTAGGTATCAAAGTTGTATAAACTTGATTTTTAACCAGAACTTGACAGCAGTAAATGACAGGGAGCTGAACAACAGCTTGATGACACCCACTCGACCGTCAAAGCAAAATTAGTATGTGCCTATTTTGGTTTCCCCTTTAATCAAAAATCAATTAGACAATTTCCAAATGAATATTCAGTCAAGGAGCTGGGTTGTCAGGCAGACTGACAGCGCTTAGCACCACTTTCTTTGTGTTTTTCAGTTTAGAGTTACTCAGTGTACTGGAACTAAACAAGTGCATAAGGAAGGAAAAGTATCTTTCTCTTTCCCAGTGAGTGTCACCTCAAATCCTGATGAAGCTTATTTTCCATTTAGAGTGCTCAGAGCATTCTCCATGTAATGCCACTGAGCGTGGTGTGTGGCTGCAGGGTTCTTCTCCTTTTCTTACTCTCATTTGACTTGCAACCCAGAAGATTAGTTGCTTTGTTTCTATTTTGGGGGGGGGGGGGTGAGAATATTTTTTTAACTGTTTATCAATGCAAACAAGAGTTATGCAACAGTTCTTTGCTCACAAAGTCTCTGCACCCACTTCTCTATTCCTGAAAGAAATTTCTAAAAACCCACTGGGAAATTTTGACTGAATCTGCTGGAAAGGAATTATTTCAAAGATGCTTCATTTTCCAATAGGCCTGCACCACACGCATCTTCATGGCTGTGTGAAGGAAAACCTTTGGCTCTTATAAGGTGCACCCTGTGGGACACCAAAAACCCAAGTCTGGACATTTCTGCATTAGAACAAGCCGAAGGACAGGTGTGGAGCAGGGAGACAGGTGCTTAGGTTACTTGGACTGTAGATACCATGATTTGGAAGAGGTTCTTGTCCTAAGCAAAGAGATTTGCACCCTGTCCTTCTTGGAGACTTGAGAGCTCCTCATCATCGTCCATGTGCACAGCCTGTATGAGAAACCCTGAAGACAGCATATCCAAGCAGACATCTGCAGCTGAGCTCCTGGGGAGTGTTTCATCTGCATTTCACCATGTCAGAGAAACAGCTGACTGCAGAAAAAGGCTGGCATCCACAGAACCAACCCCATTCTGGGAGAGAGGGAATGATATCTACCTTCTCCAGGAGTGTATCAGGACAGGGAAGATGATGACTTTGGTTTTGTGGTAGATGACACAGTTTGGTAGCTTCTTGGAAGATAAACTCCAGATAAGATCCCTCTCCTCTTCAGAGATGTTTACCTGGCCACAGAAGAGACCCTACTTGACCAAAGCAGTTTGTGGCACCTCTAATGGGCCCTAGAAGCATGTTTCTCTCCCTGACCCTACTTTGCATTTCAGCAGTCTCTAAGAAGAGAGACTAGTTACATCCTAGCTGGCTGTTCCAGATAAAAGGGCAGGATCCCCCCTGGATTTCTGTGGAAAGCACTATGCTGTGCTTTCCAAAGGGAAAGATACACCCATGGCTACGGCAAGGGGAAGAGGAGGCTGCAGTTGGGAGGGGATGACGGTGACCTTTTTCTCCGGAGAGTGAGAGGACTGAATTGGTGGCATGCAGCACCCATCCTGGTGCTTCAGCTCTGGCATTTCTCTGGCAGGCAGGGGATTTCACCATCTCCTTGTCCACACACTTGTTCTCAGTCTACCTGGGTCAAGTGCTAACATGGGTCTGGTGATGGATTGCTTCTCATCCTGTGGAGGTCCCAGGCTTTAGAGCATGCTCTGAAGATTCAGAGCATACTTTGCTGGAGCAGATCCAGACCTCTGTCTGGTTCCCCTTTCCGCACAGCCACTCACAGCTGTGATGCAATGGTCTTGAGCAATGAGCAGACAACAGCCTTCAGCTTTCCTGGGTGGGTCCTAGGATCTTACCCACAATTTGGGCAGAATATCAGAGTTCAAGAAGAGTTTGCTGATGATGGTGACTTTCCTTTTGAGAAAAGTAACTTCCTTTTCTGACTGCATGTTGCTGGCAGCCAGATGCATGATGAGGGCAGAACTTTTGTGGGATGGTGGCTAAGTTGGGGGAACAGCTGACAGGGGTAGCTCTGAGGTTGTGGTCCCACTGGACTCCTATGTTTGGAGGAGGTTGGAGAACAGAACATGGTGGGGGGAAAGGGTAAATCTCCTCCATGGGTTCTGTTCTTGCACACAGCAGGCTTGGGAGTGTCTGTCCCGCTTATCTGCAGTGTGTTGCCTCCTCCAGGTCAGCATCCTGCAAGCCAAGAAGTGATTTTGTCCCCATAGAACAAGCCTTGCTGGTCTTGCACAGGTAAATGCATCAGCAGCTTCAGCAAAAAACCCAGTTTTGCTGGGGTGAGGGCCTGGCTGCGATTTTGATGGACCAGCTGAAAGTTCATTGGGAAATATGTTTGTAGCAATTGCTGTCTGTCACCTTGGGGTAGGATGGGTGGTTGGGAAGGATGTGTTTGTATAACCACTGGGCTTAAGGAACCAGCTTGACTTGGGTGCTCACCATTGGTATACCACTTTTTTCTGGACAAAGAACTGTGCTGTCATCAACATGTGGGGGCTGACTGCTTCAGCCTCATTTATTTCTTTGGTGGTAGAAGTGTGGCAGTTCAGATGCTCTTCTGGAAGAGAAGTGTGGTCACTGCCTGCCCCTGCCTGCCACCCATGAGCCACCATGACATCTCTTCCTACCCTCACCCTGTCCCAACATTGCCTGCCCCCCATGAGCCACCATGACATCTCTTCCTACCCTCACCCTGTCCCACCATTGCCTGCCCTTTCTGCTGTTTGCTGACTTTGGTTCTCATCCTTTTTCTTTTCTGTACTGTGCTAATTGCATACTTTGGGAGTGAAGCTGTGATTCCAAGAGCATCCAAAGGAAACAAGATAGGGAAGAGCTAATTCTGCCGCCACGGGAATTGCATGTTGCAGGTGTTGATCTGTAGATCCTGCCAACAAATAAGCCACCTTTCTAGAACTGTAAGTGGCAGTGGAAGGCCTCAGCAAATAAATGCTTCACTGGTTGGGAAAGGGGAATTGGCAAGTCCCTGCAAGAGGATATAAAATCTGCAACTAGCATCTAGCTCAGGAAGGAGGATTTTATGATGAAAGGGGTAAAGTATGGGATGGGAGGGTGCCTACCAGCTGGGGTTTCAGCATGAAAGTAATTTCTGACAATGCTGTTAATAATGAAGCTCTTCATCTCTGGGTTGGTCTCTGGCTAGCTTCTCCACTGCCATCCAGAAATTCAGTAACTTATCTGTGTTGTGCTCCTCAAGGAACTGCTTGAAGAACTGCAGGTGGTGAGGGTTGTGCAGTATTTTCATTAAGTGCCTGTGATACAAGCTTTTGTACAAGGGGGTATATGGTATATGTACAAGGGGGTATAATAAAAGAGATTGCTTAGGCTATATAACTTGCTTAAACTGTTATACCGCTCACACTCAGAAAATGCCTATCGTGCTTACCATGCAGTACCAGGACATAAATTACTGATAAGGAGAGGCAGAAGCCACGATGAGGAAAAACGGTTACTTAGTTCCAGTAAAAACCAGCTTTGCTACTTGGATATTGACCAAACTCCTAGAGAGCATGCGCACTATCTAAAGGTGAAAAGTTTAAGAGGAAAACTCCTTTACTTCATCCTGAGACCCTCGCCCGACGACCACTGGGAGGCACTGTGCACGCATAAAGGAAGTTTTAGCTAATTATAATAAGAAGCAGGGATAGATCGTAAATATGTATAGGCATGTTGAGCAACTCAATGCATATGTATAACTTAGAAGATAAATGTAGAGGGAAAATGACACTGAGGTGTGCATGCCTTTGGAGGAGCAATCCCCCATGCGCCTCAGCTGAATAAAGCATACCTACTTTACAACTTTAATGAGTTGTGGAGTCTTACTCTGCGAAACACCTGTAGAGGAGGAAACACCAGGAGATGTGATATCTGTGCCACCGGTGACCTGGAAAATACCCAGGACCTCTATGCTTGCTTTTCCAACAAGAAAGACACACCTGAAGAAGAGCTAGAAATATATGGGTAAGTGGTGTGTGGGATCTGTAAACAGACTGGCCAGCAAAGGTACCAGTAGAGTACATCCTCCCTTGTCTGTCTTATCCATAGAATGGTTTAGGTTTGAAAAGACTTTAAAGGTCATCATCCACTGAGCCACTGGGAATCCAAGGAGGGAATTCTTCTGACAAGCTGATCTTTTTTTGCCGTAGGTGAATCTGTTGCACAGCTTTGCTTGCCATATATCCAAAGGAACTGGTCTCAGCCCGAAGAGGAAGCTGAGGCTTCAGGGATTCAAGGAGAAGGCAGGACTTTGGGACTGTGATGGAGACCTCAGAATCTGCAAATGAACTGAGCAGCCCCTGTCATTTTGCCCGTTCCTCCGGGCTGCGGTGCGCCTGCCACTGATAATGCAGAGCCGGTGGTGGGGAG
>JBCJKH010047957.1:0-19621 GCA_039877255.1 Loriculus beryllinus | reverse complement strand
GTTCAAGGCCAGGTTGGACACAGGGGCTTGGAGCAAGCTGCTCCAGTGGAAGGGGTCCCTGCCCCTGGCAGGGGTTGAAGCTGGATGGACTCTAAGGTCCCTCCCAACCCAAACCAGGCTGGGGTTCTATAACTTCCCGTAGGCTGGTGCTGCCCATCTTCTTTAACGGGCTGTGGCTGCTGATGCTCTGCTGCCTGTCTTCCCACCACCTTCTCCCTTCTCCTGGCTGTAAAGACACGATCCCCCATTGATCTGGGTCTGAAACATTAATGAAATCTTTACGGGCCTTTGAAAAGGTTTTAATTCCCTGACAGAGCCGCTTTCCCCAAAAACACCACTGATGACTCAACGAGCAATTAGAGGCTCAGCAGCTGCGGAGCAGCCACAGCAGCTGCCCCAGCAGCTTGGCACAGCAGCCGAGGAGCCAGCCAAGCTTCCTGGAAAGCCATGCTGGGGCTGAGCCTCCCTTCCTGGGCTAAGGGATCCCGTTTGGGATCTGCCACCCACCCCCCATGGGCTTTGGTACCCACCAGCGCGGGATGCTCCCAGCAAAGGATGCTCTCAGCAGCGGATGCTCAGAGCTGCCTGGAGGTGACAACACATCCATGGGTGTAGAGCACTGGGTTAACTGTCAGACTTCTTATGTGCTGAGTGTGGAGCTGCTGAACCCCACAGTCACGAGGGAGGGTGAAGCTTCAGCCTCGCCAGTGTTTGTTCCCTCGTAGGCTGGGTTCTTCTCTGTCAAATGCAAAAGCTGCTGGCCAGAAATGAGCACGGCGTGGGAGAAACTTTGTGAGCAACTGCAGCGAGGTGGAGGATGTGGCTGTGCTGTTCCTTCTGCTCATCTGTCCCACAGTGCTTCCATGCAGTGCAGCAGGAGGTGACCTTCTCTTTGCTCAGAGATGTGTCTTCGTGGTCAGAAATCTCTGCAGCAAACTGAAAGGTTTAAGGACAAGTCTCTGCTGGCCTGGGCACAAACAGTGTCTAGGGGAGAAGCTGAACTAAGCTCAAGGACAGGACTAAGCTGGGCTGCGCTGCTGAGATGGGCATCGCTGGATTGCCTTGCCCTGACTTTGTGCCTGGATGGGGAAACAGATTTACTGACAGTTGGTGTTCCTGTTGAGCCAGCTGAGGCTGGGTCTGTGTGGGAAGGAGATGGGAGCAGGCAGGGCTGGGCAGGGTTGTGTGGGAAACCAAGAGCAGATCATGGAGTCGGTGTTAGGGAAAACATCTCTGCGAGGGCTTGAATCACAAAACCTGTTTGCTGGTGGGGAGGCAGAGCCGGGCAGACCCAGAGCTCCTGCCAAGAGTCACTGGGTTGGTCCCTTCATGGGGACAGGCAGGAATGGGCACAGAAGTCGAGTTGGATTTAAAAGATGCCTGCGTGCAGGCTTGCCAAATGCACCATGAAAACTGTAGGAGATGGGAAAGGTGGCAAGAGGAAGCATTGCATTGGGCTGTGAGCGGCTGCCTGCAGGAGGGGAGTGACTCCTCCATGCTCCCAAGTGCTGGAACACTGGGAGGCGTGGGTTGGGCGCGAGGCCTCATCCCATTCCTGGAAGCAGGGAGCATGGGCATCTTATGATATGGTGGAGGCAGGATGAGGACGTAAGGGTTAATGGACATTAAAAAGTCAGTGAAGGAGCTGCAGCCCTACCTCTGCTCCTTGGAGAGGAAGGCATTGCTGCAATAGCCAAGCTCCTGACAGGGAAGGTAATGCAAGGTTTGAGATCCATTAGAGTGCCTGTAATTATTTATAGGGAGGGGAAAAAAACACACTAGGTTGTGAAAATCGGATGGCACGGCAAAGGCAGGCGTTGGAGAAAGGAGTCTTAAAGCCCAAAGTAATCCACGGTGAGAGCTGAGGCTGCACTTTGGAACCTGACCTTGGCTCCGGTGGCAGAGAGGGAAGGGGCTTTTGGTGTGGACAGGCATAATCCAGCACTGCTGGGCCCCATCCTCATGTGTGCCGAGATCTCCAGACCCAGGAACAGCTGCTGGAGGGGAGCCTGAAGCTTGGTCCCTGCTCCTGGTTTCCACGTTGTGGGAGCTGGGGTTCTCCCACAGCCATGGTCCTGCATGGGCTCCGCAGTGCTCAGAGCAGGGTTTGCTCTTCCCAGTGTGTCCTCACTTCCAGCAGCCTCCCCTCCTCTGCCAGGGACCTCATGGGGCTGATCAAACGCCTTCATCCTGGCATTAATTCCCCGTTTCAGTGGAGGCAGCAAATGGGCGAGAGCTCCCGGAGCTGGGATCCCTCTAACTGGGATCCTTGGAGCCAGGCAGAGCAGTTCCTGTGCATAGAGCTCAATGGGGAGTTGTACGAAGGGCTTGGGATCCTGTGCGAGATGTCCTGGAGGAGGGCAAAGTGTGCTTATATAATGTGTCTAGACAGACTATTCCTGGGGGCTGGGGGGAGCAGGGACCTTTTATTCCTGCTTTTCTATGTCAACGCCGTGTGGCCCTGCTTAAAGGTTCTGCGAGCTGCTAAAATATTAATAACGAGGCTGGTGATAGGGCAGCACAGGCTTTTGCACTCAGGAAAATGTTGATCTTAGCACAAGCCGTGTCAGCAAAGGAGCCTTTGCCTGGCGGGCACCTCGTGCTCCAGCTGCAATGACTTAAGAGTGAAGAGCATCTCCCCGCAGCTCCATCCCCTTCTGCTCTGCTCCACCTCATCCTCCTGGAGCTGTTGGGCTCCTCCAGCCTTTTTTGGAGCAGCTGGGTAGGATGCAAGGTGTTATTCCACCATCTGCGTGGGTACCATGGGGCTCTGACACCAGCAAAGCCCTGTGGTCCCCATGGGGCCACCTCTCTCGCCCCTTCTAAGAGCAGCTAAGATGCTGCTGGGGAGACGGGACCGGGAACCCTCATCCCTGCAGCACTGAGACCTGACCCTCGGTGCTGTGTGGGGCTGGTGGCACTGGGCATCTCTGTGCCCTGAGAGTGGGGTTTTCCTCCCTCCCTCCCAGCCGCACTGGGTCAGGCTCCTCCATCCACCTCACTGACACCCCCAACCCCTTGGAAAGGGCCTGGGGTGACTCTGCGGGGTCCCCCCCCTCCCGCAGCAGCCCTGTCTCGGGGGGGGCACCCGGTACCGAGGGGGTACACGGCGGCTCCCCCCGCTGCAGGACTCAGCACCGGTGCGCGCCTCCGCGGTTCCCCCTCCCACCCCGAACGGGTGCACGGCGCTGGCGGCGGCAGGAGGGGGGGGAGTGGGGGGGGGAACGCGGCGGCGCGCGCGCTGCCTTCATCCCCCCCCCCCTTCCTCCTCCTCCTCTTCCTCCTCCTCCTCCCGGGAGCGCGCTCGCCGAGCCGGGAGCGAGCAGCCGGCGGGAGGATGCTGCAAACGGCGGCGGAGCCGGGCGGCTGGGCAGGTAGGGCGGGCGGCGCGGGGCGGACGGCGGGGGGGGGCCTCGGTACCTCCTCGGTACCTCCTCGGTACCGCCTCGGTACCACCTCGGTACCGCCGCTCCTCCAGCGAGCACCGCGGGGCCGGGAGAGTTGCGGCAGCGGCGAAGTTGTCGGGAGGGGAGGGATGCTCTGGAGGGGGGGGGGCTGCCGTGGAGCAGGGAGAAGGGCCCGGTACCTGCTCGGGGGATGCTCGGGTCCCGGCTGCGCAGCGCCGAGCACAGGGGCTGGGAGGGGGAACCGGTCCCGCTGCCTCCCCCCCCCCCCCCCTTCGGGAGGCGTCAGGGCAGGAGGGAAACTTCTTGGGATGAACTTTGGCGAGGCCCCATTGTCCTTCCCACGCTGGTCGGGACCCCGGTGGATGCTCGGCGGGTGCTGGTGGCCCCCAGTTGTGATCCCCACGGGCCTGCAGTGGGCTGGGGGTTGCCGGCAGCGCCAGGGCCCGGGCGGTGTTTGCCAGGTTGTGACCGTGGCCTTGGGCCTCGCTGGGGCCCCATTGGGCTGCTGAGGGTGTTAGGGTGCACCTGGCGTGTCCCACAGCTCGGCCGCAGGGCCCCCACGGCTGCTCACATCCCTGCCTTGGTGCAGGCACGGGGAGGTTTGTGTTGGAAATGGAGCTGAGGCTTCCTGGCTGCCTCCACAAGCGGTTTGTGGCTTTGGAAGGAAAGGACTTTGATTGAAGCCTCACAAAAGCACTTTCTGTTGGTGACTGGGGCAGTGAGGGCTGTGCCTTGGGGTGGCTGCAGCCTCGTCCCCCTCCCCTTGCGTACACCCATCAGGAGTGAACATGGATCCAGAGGCAGCATCCTCACCCTGCGGACCGCCTGCTCTCGCCTCCGCTCCTCAATACACGTTGCTATTAACTTGGAGCAGCAGCGAGTTGTTGCTCAGGAGTTGTGCACGGGGTGGGGTAGGGCTGGAGCAAACCCGGCGGTCCCGGGGAGCAGGACGTGCCTGTGCCTGCCCTTGACGGCAGCGGCAGGGCTGCGAGCTCCCATCGTGTGCGTGTGGGAAAACAACTCCTTGGATGGAATCTGAACTCCGCGGCACGTGCGGCTGCTTTGTGTTTTCAGAGGCAAACCTTGCAAATGCATCTGGGCATGACTCTGTGTGAAGGTGAGGGGTCCAGGGCCCAGCTTTGCACTCCCAGAGCCTTGAACGGGCTTCTGTGTTACTTCACGGTTAGGGGTTAACTCACTGATTTGAAGGGGATCAACACCGGTGCTGTGGCCGCTGCTGCTCGAGCTGCTTGCTCCTGTGAGGGCTGGATGTGCCCATGAGTCCTGGGCAAGCTGGCAGCGCCCCTTCCCTCAGCATTCCCGATGGGACACGAGGCAGGAGCGGGCGTCGCACATTCAGCGCTGCACAAAAGTCATCTTCATCACCGTCATTGTGAGGGGTGTCTGAGTGGGGAGCTGGGGCAGTCTGCGGGAGCTGCTGTGCCTGCATGTGGGTGCCTGCAAATAGCATCCATGGGCAGTGCTGCTGGATGGGACTGTCCGGGAATAAATGAGGCTCTGTCCATGCTGGAGGCTGGCCAGAGCTCCTGCAGCCAACACAAAGTCAAACCCACCCCTGTGGACTTAGGGGTGTTTGAAGTGGCTGCAAGTGTTTTCCAATGGAGCATCCAGCCCAGCATCAGCTTCTTGGCTGGAGAGCTCCATGGGGACAGGAGGAGCTGATCCCTTGGTAGGCGCCAGGGTGACTCTGTTGGGGAGAACCTCTCCTGCTATGAGTGGAGTTCAGAGCCAGGCTGGTGCTAACGTGTGTGTGGGCTGGGTCTGCCTCATGTGGGCAGAACGACTCAGAGTCCTGCTCAGGTCTGCCAGCCCCAGCACATCCCCCTGCACCCTCCTGCTCTCTATCCCTCTGTGTATCCCCCTGGGTCAGTGCTGGGGCTGATGTTCCTAATGGAGCCTGGAGTAAAGCCCCAGCACAGTGGTTCCAGGAGCTCACCTGGCTGTGGCCATCCACAGCCATTTCCAACCCAAAAATACTCCTCAAGCATGGCCCCAGCATCCTTGAGTATCGGTCGGTGGTCGTAAAGAACCCTGGTGCTGGGACTGTGATTTGCTGTGTCCCTGGAGATGTTCCCCTTGCACTGGCTTTTATCTGGCATTTCTGGGCTGATCTACATCTTCCTACAAGTGCACTGTCAGTCTGCTACTGAGCAAACACAGACCTTTGCACAGATGCTCTCAAAGTCAAGCACTGAACGTGTTAATTGGGTTGCTTTACACTGTTGAACTTCCAGGACTGGAAGCGTGGGGCAATCTCCAACACGTGTTGGACTGAAACATCAGCGGAACAGAGATCCCTTTGCTGAGCAGCACATCCCATCAAGCTGCTTCTCTTGTTCCCCAGCTCCATCGGGGCTGGTGTTTGAATGTTGTGATCCCAGAGCCCGTGGTTCTGCAGCCCTTTAATCGTTGCTGGGGAGAATAAACATGCAAAGCTGTGTGCCCGGAGCAGAGTAATGAAGCCCAGGAGGGTCTGTTTGTCAATTTACAAACAATATTGTGGTGTCCAAAGGCTGTTTCTTACTCTGAGAATGCCTCCAAAATCGTGTCATGATTTATGTGTCAGGAAGCCCCTGTCAAGGGCTGTACCTGTGCTCTCAAGGAGATCCAGGCTGTGGCTGCATGGTAACAAGGGCTTGGTTTTGAGTAGATCCACAACAAGTGCAGGTTGTAAAAGGGAACCTGGAGCTGCTCTGGCACAGGACATGCAGGAAGGGTCCTGGTTTCCCATGGGATGCTCATCTGGTGTGTCCTGGCACTCCATGGGTGCAGGGCTGTGTCTTTTGGAGTGGTTAGGATGCTCTTGATGTACTTTTGTGGCCTGGTTGGGGCTATGGGGCTTCTTCGCAGGGGGTGCAGGCAGGGGAGCATCCCCCCACTCTCAGAGGGGCCATTTATAGATGGAGTCAGGGCTTTTCCCTAAATCCCATCACTTTTCCCCTTGCAACGTCACAGCCTTTCCTCAGAATGAGTACCTAGGGGCTGGTGGCAGCTCCATGGGATCACCGCGCCCTTCCTTTGGGATTTGAAGCTCTTGGGGCTGCAGGACCTGACCGGGATGAGCCAGGGCTGAGTCAGTGCTGCTGGGCTGGGGCAGCAGCTCAGCTCCGGTGGGGGCTCTGAGCCCTCAACACATAACAAACGGATCCGTGCTGCTCCGGATCGGGAACGCTCCCGAGTCGTGATTTTCCCTGGCCTAATTATGGAGATGTTTTAATTAGTTGATAACAAAAATCACTTGGTAATTGCAAGGGGAAACGTCCTGAGGTTGAGTCCTAACCCCTGCCTGACTCTACCTGAGGACCGGAGCTGCTCCCACTGCGCCAGCCTCTGTGAAGGCAGCAGCAGCTGGTGCCAGGGTGCCAAGCATCCCTGCGGCAAGGTGCTGGGCTTATTGGGCCAACAGAGCTGACCCTGGCAGGATTAAACCAACCCAGGGTTTGCTCTGCTTGGCTCTGAGGCCAGGCTGTGCCAGGCATTTGGTTTCCAGTTTGGGTATTTCTGGTTCTGACATCTGATTGCTGGCTCCAGCAGTGGATGCAGGAGCTGTTGGATGTGGGGTATGCTTTATCAGTGTAAGATCAGAGGCTGCTTCTCACCTTCTTTCAGCTCCCAGTGCTTTAAGACCTCAGGTGCCTTTGAGCTGGGGAGCGCACTGCAGCCCATTGAGCAGGAGCAGGGGATCACATCCTTGTGGAACCATGGGGCAAAGGGCCAGCAGCTTTTTGGGGTGATTTTTTGCCTTTATGTGTTGGAGCAGGAGGGATGTGGCACCAGTGACCTGGGCCTTGTTGGTGTTGCTGCTCTTGCAGGGGCCCCCTGGATCCTACCAAGCCCAGGGACACGTGTCAGTGATGCCGATGGCCACCAATGGTGGCTACTGGAAACCAGCACTCCAGAGTGGGACCCTGACCCATTTGGCTTATGGAAGAAGGATGGAGCTGGACAGGTCCTTGCCTGGGGGTTGATCCTGGCTGCAGGCGGATGAGGTGCAGCATCCACAGAGGTTCCTGGTCTCAAAGCATTCGAGCTCTCTGCTCCGGGCAACACTGTGCAAAGCTTTGGCATTTGGTTCCCACATGACTCTGCTTCAGTAATTCCCGGTAAATCCAGGCAGTAATTCCTAGGAATGGATTTTCTGCCAGAATTCCTACCATATTAATGGAGAAATAACTGAAGGCTTTGTGCCGCTCCCTCATCCAGCACCACCACTGCTGCTGCGCCCTCCTTGCCTGCTCTGCAGGTCACAGAGATAGGAAAAAGAGGAATAGTGCCTGGGAATTGCTATCTTTGAAACCAAGAAACCTGCTCTGGGACAGAGACGTGTCAGGGCTGGCGCAGAGGACACGATGCTCCCACTGGAGATGCTGATGGTGCTGGGATCGTTGGGTTTGGGAAGAGGAACACCCGCAGCCCAATGGGGCTGGCTTCTCCATGCTGGATTCGAGGGGGCTTAGGGGGTTTGTCCCTTTCCCTGTTCTTGTTTGTCCTCTGCTCCCCTCACCCTGCCCTGGCCCCATGCTGCAGGGGACGGAGCCGTCCCAGTGCCGCTGTTGATCTTGGTCGGGAGCGCTGCTGCTTTGCATCCTTTTGAAGCACCTCAGCACAGAGCCCGTCTGTGCGCTGGGGCCTGGAGCTCCTTCTGAGGAGCCCTGAAATGGTTTTAGGAAAGAATCCCATCAACATCCCACACAAGGGAAGCTTGTTCCGGAGCAGGCAGGAGCCGGGAGTGCCACGGAGCAGTATGGGGGGGACAAGACCTGGCTCCTGCCCCCCGGCACCAGAGTCCTGCCCATCGCTTCCATCGCACACAAGGGCAGAGCCTATAAATAACCCAGCTCCGAGGTTGTGAGCACTATTAGGAACTCTCCAGGCTTATTTTTCAGTGCTGTTACGAAAGGGCTTGAGCGGATTAAAGCGTGCCCGGATTAATTTGTGCTCCGGAAGGCGCAGAGTGCGGGAAGGGCAGCGCTGCCGCCCCGGGAATGCGGTGCTGGGTTCACTGGGGCTCTTTGTGCTCTGTGGGGCTGTGACTGGTGGGGCAGGAAGGGACGCGGCAGCAGCCGCTGTGTTTCCAGCCCCTGGCTCACCCGCTGGGTATCTCAGGCAGCAAAACTTCATAGAACCCTAGCATCCCAGCCTGGTTGGGGATGAAGGGACCTTAAAGCTCATCCAGTCCCAACCCCTGCCGTGGGCAGGGACAGCTTCCGCTAGAGCAGCTTGCTCCAAGCCCCTGGCCTTGAGGTTTCACAGCTCAATGTCAAAGTCCTCTCGTCTCCAGTTTCCAGGGGAGGCAATCAGCCAACAGGCAGCAGAGCGATGTAATGAGGGTGACGAATGAGCAAGCCAGTTGTGGTACAGGGCATGCTGTGCCCTCGGAGGAGCCTTCCACGGGGTGGGAATGTGACAGCAGCTTCTCAAGTGGGAGCGCAGCAATTCCCATGTCCAAGCCAGGGCTTTGCCTATTCATTGCGTGCCTGTGCCTGAGCTTTCCCCTGCTTGGGAGCCGCTCTGGAACTCAGGGAGGGTGCTGGGATGGGTACCCTGATGCTGTGATCCGTGCCAGTACCTCACCTCGCTGGCCAGGATGGTGGTGCTGCAGGGCAGCGTGGGTGCAGTGGGTGAAGCAAAGGGATTTATGGAGCCTCCTGTGGGTGCCCGTGTGATGCCAGTGCTGCAGCCATGGGAAGCACGAGATGGGCTGCGGCAGCTCCAGCACCCTGACCTCTGCTGAGCACTGAGGAAGCTTCTCCACTCATCCTTGGGAGCTTCTCCACTCATCCTTGGGAGCTTCTCCACTCATCCTTGGGAGCTTTTCCACTCCGGAGGACTTGGACAAAACCTCTTTGCTGAAGAAGGCGGTGGCTGCACTGGGGAGATGCTGGCAGGAGGCACAATCCCCCCGAGTGCTCGGGGGCCATTCCCTGCTGCTGGATGAAGGAGCTTGCTCTTTTCCCACCAGTTGCAGGGAGCCTGACTCCTTTGCAGCTCCAGCTGGAGATAACACCGGATGTGAAGTGATGGAGGTAACACTGGATGTGAAGTGGTGGAGGTAAAGCTGGTTGTGAAGCAATGGAGATAACACTGGATGTGAAGTGATGGAGGTAACACTGGATGTGAAGTGGTGGAGGTAACACTGGATGTGAAGTGATGGAGGTAACACTGGATGTGAAGTGATGGAGGTAACACTGGATGTGAAGTGGTGGAGGTAACAGCAGTTGCGAGCACCGAGGTCTGTGGGGTCAGGGCAGCGCTGCCCCAGGTCTCTTTGATCAGCAGCACCAAGCCCCATCCCACTGTGGGACAGCTCATGGGCACCCCCAGAGCCCTCTGCCCAGTGCCAAGGCAGGGGCCAGGATTTCTGCCTTCTTCACCTGCTGACAAGACATTGGAAAAGGGAGGATGAAGTGAGATCTGCTGGCGAGGGATTAAACCAGGGCCCTCGGCTGTATTTATAGAAGGTTCAGAAGTAAATCCGTCCTCAGACTGAATAAATATTTTGCTCAGGCAGGCGCGATCTTCAGTTCATCTGTCTTGGAAAGACTTAAGTGAGAGGGGAATTGATTTTCTTCAGCTTGAACAAGGCAAGCAGCTCTCAAACCCAGATAGATGCCGAAGTCCTGTTATCAGCTAAAATGGGAAAGCAGCTGGGAAATCATTAAAGAGAAAGTGAAAACGAAGCTGCTTTAGGGGGCTGCAATTCCCCATCCATTATCTCTTGTGCTGCTGAGGGCTGCTCTGGGGCTGTGGGTCCAGCCCCATTTCATGCTGGGTGACTGCAGTGAGCTCCAGCAGCTCCCCAGGGGCGATGGGAGCAACTGGCACCAATCGCATTGGTGCGAGGCCAATGGCCCTGTGCTGGAGAGGTGACACCGAGGACCCGGGGATGGCAGTGCCGGGATGGAGGGGGATCAGTGCGGGTGCAGTGGTGGTACAAGGATGTCAGCCTCGGATGTTGACACCACCAGGCATGGAGCCACCCAGGGCTGCGCCCACATCCCTCCACATCAGGCTTCAGTGCTTGGATGGCTGCGGCTGTGATGTGCCGTGAGGACGAGCAATTCCGGACACATCCCTGTCTCCATCCCCGTCTCCATCCCCATCTTGCCGGGATGCAGCCCTTGGGCTCCCTGGTGCTGCCAGGGCGGGCTGGTGTCCCCGTGCTGCTGCTGCCGGTGGCACGGGCTGAGGTTGTCCCTGCTCGTTGCGCAGCAGAATCCCAGCTCAAAGAGCTTGTTAATTCAAGCCGGCCCCTGGTGTTTCCAACATCAGTTACTGCTAAGACATGAGCTCAGTGCTTTGCTCATGACAAAAGCTGCTGCCGGGTGAGCTCCAGCGTGGTGCGAACCAAGCAGTGAGCGCTGCCCGCGCCTCCCCCTAAGCGGGGCTGCTGCGTTCCCCGTTCCTTTTCCCAGGTCATAAAGGAAGCAACCCAAAGGAGAATTAAGACGAACCAAAGCCCTTGGCAGCGCTGCCTGAGCTCTTCTCCCTGTTTTCCAGGGGGGAACCGCATCAAGCGCTGCACTCGCAGGGGGGATGCCCGGTGCTGGGACACGGGTGGCAGCGGTGGCGGTGCCAGGGGAGGGTTTCGCTGCTCGAGTTCCGTCCGCCCCGCGCTAAAAAAAGCCCCGAGATGAGCAAAATTATCCGCTGAGTCACTAATCACTCACCGCTGCTTTAGTCACCAGCTCCCGCGCGCGGGGGGGGACGTTGGCTGCTGAGGGGGCACAAACGGGCTTGTCATGACGTTAAATGGATGTGGCCAAAAGAAAGAGCTGCTGCTGCTGACACCAGCTGGATCATGAGGCTCTGCAGCCACAGGAGCAGCTCAATTAGTGGTGATTCCTAATGAAACCTTGGATGCGCTGCGCCCTTGTGCGAGGGATGCTCCCCATGAAGGCGCTGCCCGTGTCCGGTGACAGCCACGGGTCACCGCATCCTGGTCTCTGCCCCTCTCCATGGGCATCGTGGCTCCTGCTTGAGGATGAGCTGCTTCTCCG
This sequence comes from Loriculus beryllinus, assembly GCA_039877255.1. Taxonomy (NCBI): domain Eukaryota; kingdom Metazoa; phylum Chordata; class Aves; order Psittaciformes; family Psittacidae; genus Loriculus; species Loriculus beryllinus. Next base: position 8,193 of record JBCJKH010047957.1, on the reverse strand, counting down.
TGGGGTGCTGGTGTGGTGGGAGCACCCCCTGCTCAGGAAGGGGTGCGGGGGGTTGGAGCTGTGGTTGGGTGACCACAGTCGAGGCACATCTGAGATCCTGGGACTTGGAAAAGCAAAGATGCTGCAGCCTGGGGATGCTCCATCCCCTCCTGCTCCCCTTCTTACCCGGTACCAGCGGGCACCTTCTCCTGTGGGCCACAGCACCCTTTGCTCTGCCGTCTGCCCCAGAGCATCCTGGATGAGAAAGAGGGATTATGGCTCAGGTGTCCACACGTTTGCAGCTGCAAGCAGAGGGATGGATGCTGGCAGAGGGATGCGCTGCTGGGGGCCCGGGTGGGTGTCACATTGCTGGAGCTTCCAGACAGAAATAGCTCCATGCACAGCCCCACTTCCAGGGAGCCTGTGGGAGCGTGGCATCAGCTGCTCCATCCCAGGAAGAGGGGGTGTGATTGCTGCAGGCAAGAAAGGAGCTGGGGGGCAGCCCTAAGTCTGCAAATCTCAGTCTGTGTGCGTGGGGCAGGGGCCTCTCTGGGTTTGGTGTGAAACAGCGCAGGATTGGGCCATGGATGGGCCCTTAATCTGCTGGTGTGGTGCTGCCTGGGCCGGACAGGACCTGCTGGCTCAGTGGATCTCTGGTCCTGCAGCCCCCCAGCATCACTGCGAGGGCAGGCACAGGATGCTCGTGGCTGGGTACCATGTGGCATCTCTGCTGCACATCTGGCTCAGTGCTGGACCAGGCTGTCCCCGTCGCTGCTGTGCTCTGATTTGCTCCATACCAGCACTCTCCCCATCCCAGGCAGTTCTGAGCCTCCCCCCACGCCCAACACGAGGGGTTCTTTTAGCCAAGTAACCACCGTGCCAGAGCCCAGCGCCTGTGAAAGGGCCTGTCTCAGAGCAGGAAGGAGCCATAAAGGGCCTATTTATGTCGCTGGCTCCTCGCAATGTTTTCAGACGCAGCCCTCGCATGTTTTCATAGCAGCAACGCCTCCACCTCTCGCCAGCTGCCAGCAGAGACAAGCCTTTCGCTGCTGTCCTCCGCTTGCATCCCCATGCACCGGGGCTCTGCGTGGCCGTGGTCGGTGCTGGGGTGGTGCTGGGCTTGGTGGGACACGGGCACTGCAAGGCTGGCTGCATGGCATGGGGATGGATGCATGGCATTGGGATGGATGCGTGGCATGGGGAGGGATGCATGGCATGGGGATGGATGCGTGGCATGGAGAGGGATGCATGGCATGGGGATGGATGCGTGGCATGGAGAGGGATGCATGGCATGGGGATGGATCCGTGGCATGGGGAGGGATGTATGGCATGGGGAGGGATTCATGGCACAGGGATGGATGCATGGCATGGGGATGGATCCGTGGCACGGGGTTGGCTGCATGGCATGGGAAGGGATGCATGGCATGGGGAGGGCTGCGTGGCACAGGGATAGATGCATGGCACAGGGATGGATGCATGGCACAAGGCTGCTGCATGGCATAGGGTGGGATGCATGACATGGTGATGGATGCAAGGCATGGGACTGGCTGAATGGCACAGGGCTGGCTGCATGGCACGGGGATGGATGCATGGCACAAGGCTGGCACACTGTGTGGTGCTCCTGGCTTAGTGAGCATCTCAGCAGGGCCACAGGGTTGAGCCAGCACAGGGCATGTGTGTAGGGGAGAAGCGAGGAGCCCTTCTCCTGCCCTCCTCTGCCTCTCTGGCTCCTCCATCCAGCCGGGAGCAGCTCTGGCAATGGGCTAGCTGGCTGCCGGGGTTCCTGTTGGGATGCAGCACATGGTCCAGAGGCAGCCGCAGGACCGTGCCTTGGCTGCTTCCAGCAGTCCCGTCTGTGATGGTGGCACTGTGCCACCCATGGACGTGCTCAGGCCCTTGGCATGGATGGGCTGCGTTGTGCATCCCGGGAGGTGAACGTGCCAGCACCTCTGCCCAGGCCACCTTGCCGCCGTGTTTCCCATTGCCTGGAATTTGCTGGCAGGCAGTGCTGGACACAGCCCACTGGAGGAGCAGCAGCTCCCAGGCTTTGCCCTGGGAATGCCCATGTGGAAGAACCGGCCTCTCCTCCACTCGTGGTTCATCAGCTGCCCCCTCTGTGCCCAGCCCTGCCACCCCACTGTGTCAGGCACCACGCAGTGACAGCACTGCAGCGATCCCGTGTCACCCGTGCCACGCAGTGTGGGAGGTAGAGGAGGGAGGAGGAAGATCTTTCCCATTCAGTGCCAGTGCAGGAGGGCGGCAGGAGCCTGGTGCTGTGGTTTGTATGGGGCTGAGCGAGGCTCCTGCGGGCACCCCCAGCACCCTGAGGACCCTGGAGCTGTTCGAGCACTTTCCTGGCTGTGAGGCAGTGATGGGCTCCTTGTTCCCTTTGGGACCCAGAGCACCCAGGGCTGAAGTGGGAAGGGAGATGGGCAGAATTTCGTGGAACGCTAGGGCACATCATCCCATCACCGGTCCCTCCTCCAGCACCAGCCGAGCCTGAGGTGGGACCTGAGCCTTGTGCTGCTACAAACCCACCTGCAGCCCCCCCGTGCCATGAACCATCTGCAGCACGTACCCCGCAGGGCTCTGTGCGCCCAGCCCGTGTCCGTGTGTTTTCCATGGCCGGGAGACAAGCAACTTTTCATGAGTCCGCATAGGAATTCCTTTGGAACAGGGAAGCTGCTCATTAAATACCGCTGATGGTGCTGCCCAGACAAACACTCGAGCTGCCTCCTGCGCTGCCAACACTCGCTGCCTTCTGCCCTTCTCAGGGTCCCTGGGTTTAACCGGACACATGTGCTGCTCTCCCGGCACAGCGGCCTCTGCCATAGCTCAGGATGCAGTGACTGGGTTCCTGCAGCAGCATCCCAGTACTGCAAAGCCAGGAGCAAGTCTGGAGATACGGGAGAGCTCAAACCAGGATGTGGGGAGGAGGTGATGAAATGAGGCCACGCTTAGCACTGAACTGATTAAACCCAAGCTTTAAAACTCTTTTCCTTCTGTCCTCTAGCCAGCAAGCAGCACAGAACTTCATTAGTCCATATCCAGGAGACACTGAAAGACATGGACAATTAATTATCATCTGTCCTGTTTAATTTCCCTGCCTGTCAGAGATGGCTTCCCAGCGGTTCACAGGCCAGCCAGTGTCTGAGGATGAGAGCTGAGGCTGGGAGCCAGCATTCCTGCAGCGCAGCTCCTGCTGCTGTGGCCCTGTGATGGGACCCTTGTACCCCCATTCATCTTGGGGTCCCTGGGCTGTGGGCTTAAGGCTGTTTGGGTTTGGTGACTGGAAGGACCCCAAGCGTGTGCCCCATTGGTGGTGATGGGATGAATGTGATTGCTCTCCCAGCCTCTGCTGCTGGAGGGAGCTCTGGTTTGGTGACACCTCAACATTGCCATAGCGAATAAAGGGTTCCAAAAAGGAATCTGCAGATGGGGCATTACCATAGCTATATGCTGGCTGTGAGGCTTCTCTCTAGCACAGGCATGAGGCTGGGGCTGATGTAGAGAGAGGGATGGTTTTGGCCCCTGGTTCCTGGCCCTTCTCCTTGCAGCTCCAGTTCCATCGTTCCATCCATCCAGTTCCATTGCCTTCCTCAGGCGCGTCCTCCCCGCTCACTTCAGACCCTGGTTATCAATTGCTCTGCAGGAAGCCTTCCTCCCAAGTTTCTTTCCTAAGCTATGCTAAAAGCACAGGCTTTGCTTTGCTCTCCTGCTCCTTTCTTCCTTTCTCTTCTCTTTCATCCCTCCTACCCCAAATAAAGAAACCCTTTTGATCATGCTGGGCTCAGGCTCTGTAACAAGCATCCCTCTTTGTGTTTGTGGGATTGTCAGCATGATAACATGACAACACGTCTCCTCGTCGTCTCACAATGAATTATTTCTTCCACTCTTTCTTTGGGCCATCTCTGGGATCAATTACCTCTTCCAATATTAGCAGATGGGTTTATCAACCAGTGGAGCATCCTTAAACTCTTAGGTTATACGTTGCCCAGCCGGTCACTGCTGCTCAACCAAGGCTGCAGCAAAGTGTTTGTGCAGGGAATTGTCAGGCTGGCCTGAAAGCAAATTGCTTTGCCAATTTATTCTCTTCCCTGTGTATGAACGCATCGCTCTTAAAGGGATGCTGTCACGTTAAATATGGAACTGCCAACTGCAGGCATTAAAAAATCATGGCTCGTCCTATTTTCCTTCCTCCCACTCTAAATCCTAAGGAAACAATAAATTCGGGCTTCTTTTGCCTTGTCACCTGCTCTCAGCTGGAGGCTCCTTTCCAAGCTCTTCCCGGCAGTCGGGAGCTTTGGGAACTTCAGCACCATGACAAGTGCTGCAGATCTGGGGCAGAGCGTGCTGCTCAGGCGGCTCCTCACCAGGGGAAATCCAGCTTTCCCTCTGCATCCCTTGCCTCCGATGCGCAGGGCAGACCTGGCAGCAGCCCCAGTGCCAAAGGACTCAAGGAACCTTGCGTTCCCACTGAGCCATGTGCTGGTCAGAAAATCCTCCTCGTATTTACCCTCAATCCATCATCACCATCCTCAAGTTCGATCCTGGTGCCTGCACTCTGTGTCCCATCTGCTGTGACTAATGCAGAAAATCCTTCTCCAGCCTTTATCTTTCCAAGCACTTCTCTAGGGAAGTTACTGGCAGTGGGGTTGTTGTATTGTGACGAACTCTCATTTTTAGGGTGTTTTCATGCTCTGGTAGGGAAGTAGCTCAGGTCAGAACGGAGCAACCTCGCAGTGATTCCTGTCACACCTATTGGAGACACCTGCCTGACAACAGGTTTGATTTGGGGCTGGGGTGGGCGTGTGTGTTTTGATGCTTTTCCCCTCCCTGCTCAAGGGAACCTCAGTGTTCACAGCTGTGGGGTATGAGCCACAGGACAGCTTCAGCTGGGATCAGATTGGGAGGGCTATAAGAAGGGGAAGGGCAGAGCTATAGGGGTTGGAGAGGAGTGTTTTGTTCAGTGTTTTTGTTTCTTGTTATCCATCCCCATACAGGGATCTATTTGCCCTCTTGCCAGCTTGGCCCGTGTGATGCTCTGGTAGGTCCTGATGTGCTGTTTCACTTGAGGGGTCCAGGCCTGGGGTGAGATTGATTTGGGTTCTGTGGTGTTTGGTGCAGCTCCCTCTGGAGTTAAAGCTCTTCTGAGTGACAGCAGAGAGAGCGGCTGTCAGGACATGGGTGTTTTGATCCCTGTGGTTAAAATACCTGTGGCATATGATCATGGGGGGTTCAGAAGGCAGAAGTAATGCAAAGTGTCCTGCCAGCCTTAACTTCTTAATGCAAACAGCTTTCAGAGCCGTGCTCCATGATGGGCATTTACTTATTTACTGACCCCCTGCAGGGGCTCTGGAGCCTCCTCCAGTTGGGTGTTTGAGACCCTGGATTTTAATAAAGCACTGGGCTTACTTTGATGGACTGACCCAAAGCGCTACATGGATTTAAACAGCTCCTGTTGCAAATATCTTTATTTGATACCCCTGCAATGACTGCATTTCAAATGTCACTTGCTTAGCACTATGAAATATTTAATTTAGGCTGTAATACAGTAGCCTGCAAGAGCCCTGGCTTAAATTGGAGGTCTCCTGTGTCAGTCAGCAGCTATCCACAACCACGCTCAAAAGCCCCTTTCTGCCCCCAAAAAAGGTCCTGATGCAGACGTGGGTGTGAGGGGGGGCTGGATGCTGCGTTCACTGCGGATCTGTGCTGTGCCCCCAGCTCATCATTGTCCCTTGTCACGGGGACTGTCCCCCACCTCTGCCCTCCCATCTCTAAGGGCATTCAGCCTGGCTCCGCAGCGGCAGCAGCACCGGCTGCTGCTCTCTGAATTGGGGTGTTTGATGTTTAATGTGATTATCCGAGTCCTGCACATGTGGTAAATTGTCTTCTCCAGGAGCTTGGTTGTGCAGCTTCAGCGAGGGGACCCAAGGTGCTGCCGGGGCTCAGAGCCCTCCCTGTGGCATGATGTGGTTCTCTTTATTGTGTTGTACAAGAGGAAATGGTTGTGGTGAGGGCAGGGTTGGGATCAGGACAGCGGGTACCCCCAGCAGCACACGAGGGACGGTGCATACAGGGACCTCAATAGCAAAGGTGTCACCCCATCCAAGAGGGTTGGGGTTCTGCTGGGGTGTCAGAAGCCAACTTTGTGCCGGAGGAGACGCTGCCATGTTACACGTGATGCTTGGGTTTGATTGGGAGTGGGGGGTTTGAAACAAACCCCCCCTGTTTGTCACGAGCAGGAAGAGGAGCAGCTCGGCCAAAGCTGCATCAGGTTGCACTGCTCGGGTCTATTTTAAGGGGTGAGCGGCACGGCTGATGGTGTCCGACACGGTCACAGTGCGGGGCACATGCCCCTTCCTCCCCAGAGCTCGGCAAAGCCGCCTGGGTTATTCCTTTCCTGCTGCCACACCGCAGATCCCCACCTCGGCAGCTCCTCCCTGTGCCCGCGGTGATGCCCAGGGGCAGCTCGGTCCTGGTGCTCTGCCAGCGCTTTGTGTCCTCCTTGAGTTTTGGCATCGCGTGAGGGATTGTCGGGAGCGGGTTTGGTGCTGGGGTGGCTGCACCCGGGGCAGGCACAGCCTTGTCTCGCTGCGGCTTTGCGATGGGTGCCTCTGCCCTGGTTTTTGTGCTGATCCCAAGAAACCTGAAGGATCCTGCAGCCCCGTGCCAGGAGCTCCTCAGCTGGGGGGAGCAGCAGCCCATTGTGATGACGGGGGGCTGCCCGTGTTTGCTTTAGTTTGTTCCCTACTGCTGCTGGGAGCCCCTGAGCCCGCCCTGGGGGGGGGGACATAGGACCTGGCTGTGGCGTGTGCCCAGGGCAGCGTGCTCACCACCTCATTTATTATCCTTAAAGGACACAGCCCATGTGCCCTGCCACCACCACCTTGTGTCCCTCGTTGCCCCTGTTTGGTCCCTGCTGAAGCTGATTCATTACCGTGTTGCCGACGCGGCGTTGGAAGCTCCGAGATTGCAGCACCTTGGGATGGGAGGTGCGAGGCGCTTCCCAGGCTTTGCTTCCTGGGACATGTTCTCTGCAGCCTTGTTCCTTCCATGGTGTCTCCTCCGTCGGTTCGGATTTTCGCTGTCCTGGCTGTTTGGGAGCCGGGCTGAGATCTGCTGATTCAGGGGACACATCCCTGCGGTGTCAGTGATCTCTGATGTGCCAGAGGACGGGCACAGCAGCACTGCTGTGTCTGTGCGATGCTCTCTGCATGCCCGTGGTGCTGCAGGATGTCCCATTGTCCTTCCGAGTGGGAGTGGAGCTCAGGGGGATCTCGGGGGGCATCCGAGGGTAAGAGCCAGCCCGGGCATCTGGGGGGCTCAGCCCCATGGTCTGAGGTTGGTCTGAGTGCCAGGAGCCAGCCTCAGCTCCTGAGCTCTGTGGGAGGATCGGCTCACACTAACCCTTGCTCTGGTTTATGGACTGATCCTAAAATGTGCCTCACTTTGGCATTAGTGGAGCATATGCTGGGACTGGGGGGACGGGGCAGAAGGGGACTGATTTCATGGCACGTTATGAAATGCTGAAAGTGAAACAGGCATGGCCAGGGCCCTGAGTCTGCGGCATGCCTGCGTCCACTCGTGTGTGGGACATCAGAGCATCTTGTGATGCTGTAGGGTCCTGCAGGCGCCCTCCATCCCAGGGCCAGAGCATCCCTGTGCTCGCTGCAGCCCGGACCGGTTGCGTTTGCATCCCTCTGCCAGTTTCCTTATGAATCCGCGTGGGGAACGCTCTGGGTGTGCCCACAGGAGCTGCCCCATCCCCTTATCCACCAGCAGAGCTGCTGCCGGTGCCTTCACCCGCTCTTGGCTCAGGGGGGGCTCCTCCAGCGCTGCCTCCTGCCAGCGGCGCCCGCTCGGGGCTGCCGGGCTCTATCGGGGCTGCCGGGCTCTATCGGGGCTGCCGGGCTCTATCGGGGCTGCCGGCTCCCGGCCGCAGGCTGCTGATGAGGCTGATTTAGTGGCGATCGACTCCTTGAAACATGAGCCCCGCGTTGGAAGCTCTCCGGGTGTAGGAGCTCCCGGGCGCGCTGAGCCCCGCACACGGGCAGGAGCCGGCGCGGTGGTGGCCAAGGGCAGAGCTCGGCGCTCCCGGTGCCAGGTAAGAGCGTCCCTGCGGCGGCACCGGCCGCTGCCTCTCGCCATTGCTCTGTCCTGGACCCGGACGGGTTGGGGGGGAGCTGGAAGCTGCTCTATGCGAGGAGGGAT
>JBCJKH010047956.1:0-28850 GCA_039877255.1 Loriculus beryllinus | reverse complement strand
CCTGGCAATCAGACGGTCTTTGAAAGTGGTATAAAAGCATATTTGAAAATGCATCCTAAGTAAAACATCTAATTTGGACCTTATTTTATAATACAGGTCAGACTAGGGAGTCATCCATGTACCTGGAGCCCCAGTTCTTTGGAGTAGCTCCTAGGGGTTCCAGACGCAAGTGCTTTGCAATGCTGAAAAGTGGGGTAGAAAAGGTCTTTTAGGCACAAATGTGAGACAAGCCAGTATGGAAATAAGCCACAGAGCAGCCACAAATTTGCATTGAAACTTCCTTGACAGTCTGGTATGTTCAGCTGTGAACTCAGGGTCCAGGTTCTCTGTTCTCAGAGCTCCTTTTACCCTGTAATTGCCATGCTGTGCAATGGCACCAAGTGGCACATTGCATTACAAAAAGTGGAATGTTGATTCTGCATTGAGCTCCATCTGTGCTGTCCTGGGTGGGCAAAGGGTGCAGTCAGACCTGACCAGACATCTGCAATAACCAGGATTTCTGTACAGACTTTGCCACAGCCTCCTATTTCTTATAACCTGAAATTTAATGCTGTATTCAGTGGTCTCTGAAAAGTGGGGTGCTGAGCAGTGCTGCTCTTAGGGAAGCAGAGATTTATAAAGCTTTGTTAAAATGACTTCTGCTTGCCTATCTTGCAACTAAGCTGTCTACTCATAGAATCACAGAATGGTTTGGGCTCAAAAGGACCTTAAGATCGTCTAGTTCCAACCCCCCTGCCATGGGCAGGGATGCCTCACGCTAGTTCTGTGACTTTTAAACATTCTCTTTGTAAAATTCTGGCTTTAATTGTGACTTGGCCCTTTAAAGGAAAGCATGTGGATGCAATTTATGTGTAGCTAAAGAGGTTAAATGACTTCATATTAGAGTCCACCTGCTGCAGCAAGAGAACTCCAGGAGCAATTATGCCCCTGACATTCTGTAGCACAGCATTATTATGATCTCCTGCTTCTGTGTCCTTGGAGTCACCTTCAAAATGTTTAGTGAATTTAGGTGTTCTGCTCTGGGCAGCCAAAGGCATTAAATTAATACCCAGAGATTTGGAGAACTTTTGTATGCTATGCATCCTAAAAGCATCTTCGTTACTGCTGGTTGCTTTCTGTATTAATTCAAGACTTGCTTTCCATACCCGTTATATTCTTTATACTCATTAGAAACAAACGTTCTAGCTGGGATCACAGGGCACCCGGTCAGAGTGGAGACATGGGTTGTGCTTTCCTTTCTGCTACTGAGCAGCTAACAACTCTGGACCTGAGCCACATCCAGGAAACCAAGCAGTATAAAACTTGGTGCCAAAATAGAAGGGCTGACCAAGCATCCTAGGGACCAGACTTGAGGCTGGGCATGTTTTCTCCTGTTCTTTACAGGGATTTTAGAGGACTAACTGAGTTGTAGACATTAATTTCTGCTCAGACAAATGTCATGACCTGTTGCTTCCATAGCACGCATCTTTAAAATATATTATAGGTGCAGTAGAATGATTTTTGTTTGTAGTCATCTTATGTAGCAATTGGTAAAGATCTGCAGATGAGAGTACAATATTTTGAGCTGACAAACTCTCTGGACCAGAGTGGTCTGGCAGAAGGGACCAGCAGATCAGAGTTAGCTGATGCTTTCTATATTCTAATGAGAGGTGCCACATTCAGCTGGTTTCATTATTGTTATTGTGGAAGCATCAACAAGTCACCTTGCAATCTCAGCATGTTTTGCTGTGTTGCCCTATTCCTGCCTTAGTCTTAATTCCTTTTCACGTTAAGCCTTTAATGACCCTTGAGATGGGTCCTTGTGATGTTCAGGCCTATTCTGGAGTCCATTCACGCTGGCCAAGTATGTAGAAGCTCACTGATTGTTTACTGCTTTGAATAGTCTGGTGGTGATGGTACTTGACCGCAAGCTTGATGGTTTAATTTCTTCTAGTTGCGACACCAGCAGTGGAGCTTGGTGATGGAGAGTGTTGTGCCATCAGATCGAGGAAATTACACGTGTGTTGTGGAGAACAAATACGGCAACATTAGGCACACGTACCAGCTTGATGTATTAGGTGAGATTTCACTGTTTGCCTTCAACAGCTGATCTGTGGTGTGTGACTGGATATGGGAAATGGGAGTTTGCTTTCTTTCCCAAAATGCTGGATCATGTGTCTTCTAAAACCAACAACAAGCTTCCTTTGGGCCAACAATTCAGCCTCAGATATGTGATCAATAAATTACTTAGCTGGTGTACAAAGGAGCCAGAGAAGGAATGGCAGGGCTGAGATGTCTCATCCATTCCCCGTTTGGCTTGAGAAGCACTGAATAAAGTGGTGGCCAGAACACCTTTGGGGGTCAGTCCCAGTCTTCATCTTCTCTGCTGAAAGGGCAGGAGATGAAGGGTTCAGAGAAGAATCCATGCTGGGAAAAGGACAAGTGAATTAATTAGGATTTCACTCTATTTTCTGTTTTTTCAGAGAGGTCGCCCCACCGACCAATCCTGCAAGCAGGGCTCCCTGCCAACCAGACCGTGGTGGTAGGGAGCAATGTGGAGTTTCACTGCAAGGTTTACAGCGATGCCCAGCCTCACATCCAATGGCTGAAGCATGTTGAAGTCAACGGCAGCAAGTACGGCCCCGATGGGACACCCTATGTCACGGTGCTGAAGGTTGGTACACACTCGCTCTTCTCGCCCTCAGGGCAGTCCTTCTTTAAGCCCACATAGTAGAATTACTCTGTTTTCTGGAGGGGGTACAGCAAAAATGTCCTAAAGTCAGTGTTCCAGACTCTTCTGTTTGCCAGAGATAACACAACTACTGTAGTGGCATAGATAAGCAAAGTAGTTGTAGCAGCTGAGACAACTGGGAGAAATGCAGCATAATAAAAGAGCTGTCAGATTGCGTTTGAACTGAAATTGTAAAAATAACCTTTTTTTTACAGCTTCAATAGAGGTATTTTCAGCACTTACTAAAATAAAAGGCTCCCAACTAAAACACATTCTTTCGTTTTCATGTAAACACACTGTAGAGTGCACATACTAAATAATGCTGAACTACCAGCACCTGAGAGCCAAGATAGCCTTGTTCCAGCCACTAACATTTGTGAACATTGCTATTATCCGTGCTCAGGAAAACCTTTATTGAGCAAAAACTCACTTAGTAAGACTTTACTTTGCTAAAATGCTGTCATGAAAAGGAATTTCCAGATTACAGCCAGAACAAAGCCAGTGGGTCTGGTTTCCCCTCAACCTAGGTAAATATAAAAAGTAAAGAATAGATAGTGAAAAGCACATTTGACTTCTAAAATTTCTTTTTCTCTTTAAGCATTTCAAGGCATTCTGTGTTGGTGTTTATTAAAATTTATAGGGCCAAATGGAGTTTTCCTGGCTCTAGTTATAGCTGAAAGGAGACTTTGTCCCTACAGTTTCAAGCTGAGGTTGTCCTGTGCATGGACATACCCCACACACATCCTGCTGCACACACCCTCTGCCTCTTTGTATGAAGCTTAAAAAACACCCCACTTATCAGACATCATCTACAAAACTGTCACTCAGCCAGATACATGATAATAAAAGCCAGAGACCCTGGAAATAATTACACAGATTGAAATAACAGATTGGTTGGAAGAAATGGTTGGAGACCGTTCTTCAGGATTGGCAACACGTGCTTCTCTCGAGTCGATAGAACTTTTTCTTTCCTCGCTGTCTCTCCAAATGTGTTTGAATTATGCATATTTGAATTTCCCCCCTGGTTTCACAGCCCAGTACCAAGCTCTGAATAGCTGCCTGTGTCACATGCCATCTAGTATAGTCTCTGGGCTCCGTGTGTGGTCCCCGTGGGATAAAGTACTACCTTTTGGAAGTTAGCAGAGCCGCTGCGAACAGTGCCTTGTGTCACAAGCACAAGCTCCCATTTTGCTGTGGCAAAGAACATATAAATAGTCCGCATAAATAGTGTTTTAAAATGAAGTTAGAGCGGCACCGGGGTGGCTAGGTAATTAGAATTGCCAAATACCTTCTCTTCTGTGAACGGCAAAGGCTCTACATTCCTCGAAGGGGAGCACAGGCAGGCGTTTGAATGCACAAGTTTTGTTTGGTTTTATTTTTTTGCTGAATAGGACCAGCACACGTCTATTTACTACTTCTGGTTAATCAGGAATGCTTTGAATTGTATTAATGCCGCCATCAGCGCTGGGGCATGGAGCATTTCCATTTTGGGATGCATCTTTTGTGCGCTAGTACTGGGCCTCCGTGGGGCTGTGTCAGGCCCAGCTTTGCAGGGATTTTGTTTCTATGTAGTGTGCTTGTATTTTTAAACTAAAGATCTGATAAAGTGATCTCACTGTCCTCTTGAGGCCAGCCTGTTGGCTTGATGGATTCATTCTCCTTGTGCCACACACTGCTGTAGCTTTGACCCAGCACCCTGGCCATGCTGCTGGAGCCAGGTGCTGTTAACAGCCCTTCCCTGCCTACAACTGCTATAGAAAAGGCTCCTACCTGACCAGTGCTGTGATGCCTGCAGGGAGATAAAGCTTTTTTATCAGCCTGCCCTTCCCTCCTGCTCTCAGGAGATTTTGTGGAGTGTAGGAGCTGCTATGAGGCTGTTTATATATGGGGAGTATCCCGATCTCCATTGCAGCAAGGGGGACAGAAAGGTGCCCAGCACATGCAATTCCTCCCCTTACATCTAAATGGGGGGGAGCAAACCCCAGCCCAGTCCAGATGGATAAATTGAATGCTGTACTTTCAAGCCATTTCTTAACAGCCTGAAAAAAACCAAGCCATCACTTAACAGCCTGACAAAACCAAGCCATCACCTGCATCAGTTCTTAAAAGCCTGGGCTAATTTGTGGTCAAAGAAAACCCCTTTTTCTTTGCAGAAGAGCACTAAATGCATTCCAGTTACAGAGAGTGGGCTGGCAACACTGTGCCCAAGTTTTGTCAAAGGCTAAATTGTATGTTCTGCATTGAAACATGCCCGGTTTAATTATAAACAAGGCAGCAGCAGCAGGCAGGCACATTTCCCTGCTAGGACAGACAGACTTGCCAGCACACAAGCCTTAGAGATGAAATCAGGTCAAAACTGGTGGTGTTTGTCATCAACAGACATTGGGGCTTCCTTTTGATGCTACCTGTAGGTTGAGTTCCTAATAACTTACCAGATCTGGCAGCCCTGTTGATTTTAGAGGGCTGCAAGTCATATTGGCAGGATCAGGCCTTGAAGGCACTGAGACTGGGCTGGAGAGACCAAAAATGAGAAGAGCAATTGGCTTATTTTCATTTCCAGAACTGCAGTTGGTAGTTTTACTAGACTTTCCCTAGGCTCCTTCTGAGGCCACCCGAAATGGTTGTGCATTTTCAACCAAAATAAAAGCAACTGTTTGGCATTTAGGGAAAAAAACCTGACGGTGCTGTTGTGGCAGTGTGGAAGAAGAGACACAAAATCCTTGCTTAAGAGTCTGAAGTTTGTTTGATTTATGTACACCACTTTATTTAGTAAAGAAGAGGCTCCTATAAGCAGTGGAAAAAATTACAGCTAATTTCTGAAAGGCAAAGTCAGCAGTGAGTTTTCAGACCGCCACTGCTTATATTTTGTTTCCAAATTCTATTTTGGAATCTGATAATTGAAACAGTATTTGCTGAGCCGGGTTGCAAACACAGTTCTCTGCTAAAGCCCTTTCTCTGGTGCTCCTGTCTGCTGAGTTATGGAGAAACCATAGGGCCTCTGCTGTCGGATGGAGAAGTGGGGAATTGGTCTGTCTGAAGGGAAGGGGTCCACCTGCACGTGGTTTGGGGGCCAAATGCAACTCCTCTTCCTCACCCAGGTCCTGGGTTAGGTCTCTCACCATAGGGTGAGCAGGGGATGTTGCCACAGCCGAAAAGAAAATAGCAGTGAATAGTCAATCCTAGCTGATATAGGTGTGATGAGGTATTGCTTGGTTTACTGAAGTTCAGGTTTCTGTCTATTCCTGCAGTCTTGGATCAGTAAAAACGCTGAAGCCGATGCTAACCTAAATCTGTTCAATGTGACAGAACAAGATGAAGGAGAATATCTGTGTAGAGCCAACAATTTCGTAGGCATAGCCGAAAAACCATTTTGGCTCCACATTCGCAAACCAAAACCAGGTAAACCACAGACTCTGTCCCAAGGCCCTGGCAACTGCGAGAATGAGCTATAACAATTTTAAGAAGCTAGTGATTAAAATTCCTATTCATTTTGTATTATACCCTGTCAACTGACGCTGAATGGCTTGATCTTATTTTCTTGCTAATTTTTTTAAACAAGAATGTGACGCCTATACAGCAATTGCCATGGAAAAATTCCCACAATAAAATGACTGTCAGATTTTGCTATCAACTCCTCATGCTTTTATTCCTTTCCCTTCTTTACGATTGAGTGCTGATAACAGAATTGCATGTTAATGACCTGTGACGTTCAAAGCTCTGGAAACCCAAGCTGTTTGGAGATTATCACCTGTAAAACTGATACAATCACTTCTGTCCCTTGGAGAAGTAATGGAGAAATAAATATCAACATCGGCTCATGCGAGCAAACATGTTAAACAGAGAGAGCAGCAGCAATCTAATGGGATCTGGGGTTCGGCTCCAGCCTGGAGGATTGGGCTGCTAAGTTGCTCAGTGCCATTGCAGGAAAGTTCCTTTACTGGCCTTATAGGCCAGAGTTATGGTACAGCATCAAGGGCTGTATAATCAATATATGCTTTGAGATGCCCACTCTGAAAAATTTGTAAAAAATCCCCGAATTTCATTGTTTTTTGGATGAAATGAACCAAAATGTTTGTATATTCCTCTGATCAGCACTTGAGTCTTTCCCCACTACATCTCCCTTCCTTCCTCCTTTCTTTCTGTCTTTCCTCTTCTCTTTTACCACCCTCCTTTCCCCACCCCTGTACTCACCTTACTAACCTGAAGTCAGTCATATTGTGGGGGCAATTTTTCATTTGGATGCCTTTGCTTGCATGCTTCTTTAGTGGGACAGAGTAAGAACCTGGTGAAGGGAACCTTTTTTGCTTTTGACTACAGGTTGCAGAGGGGAATGAATAAATGAATGTGGAAGATGGGCCATTGAAAAATAATACAAACCAAACCACCTTAATCTGCTTTTGAGATTTGCCTGTGGTGTCCTCACACTTGCTGGGAATGTGGCTTATTCTCTGTTTTCCCTCTTTTCTATACGTGTGTGTTTTTTTTCCCCTGTAGACGGCAGGTGTTAACACAACGGATAAGGAGCTAGAGATTCTGTACTTGCGAAATGTTACTTTTGAGGATGCTGGGGAATATACTTGTCTCGCAGGGAATTCTATTGGGTTCTCACATCACTCTGCTTGGCTGACGGTGCTACCAGGTATTTTCTTCTCTGCTGGCCTCTCCTTTCTTCTCCAGGGTGCCTTGATGTTTTGCTTTAGAAATGCCAAGTTCCTTCACACCGCCCCTTGCTTGGAAAGAGGGGATGTTCTTCAGGAGCAAATCCTCTGGGATTTGCTGCAGGCTCCTGTTGCATACTCACAGCTGACATTTTTTGCACTGCAGCTCAACATTTGCATTATCATTACAGTAATGACATAGAATGCCCAGTGTCATCTTTGATCTAGATAACAGGGAAGTGTTCACAGCCTCCTTGTTAGGAGACTGTTAAGCCAAATTTAAGAGCTTTATCTTTTTCCACTGACAGTGGGAGAAGGAAACCTCTCCATCAGATGATCCAAGGCGCCTAAATCGGACATGGATTGTGGATCATCTTAGGGAGGAACCTTTCTGTCTAATCTCATATCTTAACCTGAAATGAGATGCATAAGTGCTTGGTGTGAGTGCACCCTTCCCTGCCTGTAGCATTATTTCCCCTTCACGGATGAACAGGCCAAGACAGTGATCTCAAACAGAAGGTCGAGGAGACTCATCTGTAGACAGAGCCCAGCAGTCCCAGCTCCCAGGGGCATTACGTGCTGCCTGCTCCAGCTGGGATCGATGAAAGCTGCAGCAGGCTTAAAACCCAAGGCCAGGGTGACCTCAATTTTGTGGTCCTTTCATGTGCAAAAGCTCTCATTGACAATAAAGCTGGCATAGAATATGCAACAGACAGGTATGCTCTTCAAAAGAGGGGAATGAGGCTGTGCTGTCTCTTCACCTGCAGAAGCTGCCTCCACCTTTGGGCAGGCTTGAGCACACTCCAGGAAAGCACCAGCACTATTCATACAGAATCTCATGGGTGCTGTGCCTTGCAGAGAGTGCAGAAACAGACCTGGAGTATGTTGACTAGACCTTTACTGAAAGGGTGCAGAAAATCCTGTACACCTCACTTTGGCTCACACTGTTATAGACCACATTTGGGTCCAACTCACAACATATCCATCTCAGGATGTGTTTAGGAACTGGAAACTTTGGCATTTCTAATCTTGACTCTATCTGTGTGGGTGGCTCAGATGTACTCGCTTGTTCTGGGGCTCAAGGTGTCTTTCATGCTCGAACCTGCTGCTGGTCTTTCCTCTGTGTATTTGCCAGCTCTGTAATAGCTGATCTGATCCTGTTTCTGCTTCTGCTATCCACTGGATGAGAAATCATTTCGTTTGGTTATAAAACTGATGTCTCTGTTATTTTGGAAATCTCCTGGTGCTGTCTCATCCAACTGTTTTTACCATGTGTGAACTCACACCTCTCATTTAAGCAAAGAATAAACAGGAGAAAACCCACCAAAACCCCTGAAGTGGAACTTTATACTGAAGTCAGAGGCAGTGATTGACAGCTGCCTGTGCAGCAGCAGGCCTTGAAGCGCTGCCCACAGAGAGGGCACAGGATACAGCCCAACTGCTTGTAAACCCCCATCCACACTGTGAGAGATGTGGAGCAGAGGCAGCAGAACTGTGGCACCAGCCATAGCATCTGATCCCGGGAGGTCTGGTAACCCTTCCTTGCAGGAGGAGATGGCTGCATGCAGGATGAGGCCCTGCACTGCTGGCAAAGCCCCTAGTGTCACCAACAGGCCTTTCCCTATGTCCCTCTGGACACAGCCACTGAAGAGCAGACATGGAGCCTGCTGCTGCCGGGAGAAAGCTTCTGCTGCTTGCTGAAGATGCTGCTTTGGGGCAGCAATGATGTACCTGAGCTGTTAGCGAGCTAACCATACTGGCATGACTTCATTATAAAGTTTCCCACTGCTGTTCCTCTGATGCCAGCATGTCATTTGGGGACAGAAAGCCAGTCCCACCAGTCCTTCCTTCCTCCGGTGTCTGTGCCTGTCCTGAAAGGAACAAGGGGAGATGCATAGCTGAGCTTTGCTGGTCCAAAAAGGCCTTGCTAGCGGGTAGCCATGGCTGGTTGGTTCATGCCATCACCCTCTGGCTCAGGCAGCTCTCTGGGTCAGACCTTCCAACCTCCTCTCAGCAGAACTAAGTTTTCATTAAATAATTGTGCAGATTGTGAGGCTTTTGCCTTGTGTGATGCCTTATCCCTGGGTGCCCTTTTAGCTCCTTGGTCCCTCAGGGCAGGCACTGGTCCAGCAGAAATCTTTGCTGAAGAAGTCAAATCAGCAAAATGCATTAAACCCTAGTCCTGCAGCCTTGCACATCCAAGACATCCAGCTATGTGTGGATGGGCAGGGAAAGCAAGATCTGGATCAGAGGAGCACCACAAAAGTGATGCCTTCAGCCTAGAGCACTGGTTTTCAACCTGTGGGCTGAAGGCTCTTAGAAACCCCAGGGTTACATCAAAGTGCAGTAAAATTACCCCCAAAAGAAGCAGACTGTTTTAGCTACAGCTGCAGGTTGAAAACCACTGGCCTGGGAGAGCCCCCTCACTGAAGTCACTCAGCAGACTGGCATAGATGAGCAAGTCCTCCCCAGATTCTTTGCACTTTGCTTTTGTGTAGTTGCATGTAGACAGCTGCCTACCCCATCCTGACTGGTGTCTCTTGTCACCTCGCAGCGGAGGAGCTCATGGAAATGGATGATTCAGGCTCAGTGTATGCTGGCATTTTCAGTTACGGCATCGGCTTTATTCTCTTCGTCCTGGTGGTGGCCGCTGTGGTTGTCTGCAGGATGAAAATGCCCAACAAAAAAGCCATGAACACCCCCACTGTACAGAAAGTCTCCAAATTCCCACTGAAGAGACAGGTAACAGAAAGTAGATACAAGATTCCTATTCCCCCCTATGGTCATCCCTCTCTTTTTTCCCCTCCCGGAAATGTTCTCTCTAGGTCCAGCACTCTGCCAGGAAAACACTGCCCAAGAGGGACATAAGTTGGTTGCATCTAGGAGTTTACCCCCCTTTTACTGATTTGTTCCTGTTCCAGTGGAGCAGTAGCTGGTGGCAGCTGACTCTGGTTCATGAGCAGCTATGTTTCAGTTGCCCTTATCCAAGGGGAGCTGGCAGTGCAGCCATGGATGCTGCAGGAGGCACATCTTGCAGGGAAACAGTTTAGTCCAGGCTCCCTGGAGGAGCTCCTTGGGGAGCATAGAGCACGTTTAATTGTGCTTGTCCCTGCTTTCAGAGAGGTCACCGGTGAACCCAAACCAATTCATATGGAGGTGGGAGAAGGTCCTCTTTCTCTGTGCAATTAGGGATGCTCTGCCATGTGTCATTGGACAGGGACAGGAGCAAAAGGCACCATGTAAAACCACAGAGTGAGGGATACAGATTTCATGGCTTTGGCTGCAAGCTCATGGTGGGCATTTCCAGTGCCAGTACAGAAGTCACTCCATAGTTTGTACATGCTGTGGAGACACATGGAACAAAGGAATGGATTAAACCTGCCTGCTAGAGGGCACAGCTAACCTCTCCCTCCTTTCCACCAGCTAACAGCCTGACCACAGATGCCTAGATCAGTGCAGTTCTGCAAGAAAGTGGGGAGAAATAAAGGGTTTCCCATTTAGAAATTCCCAGAAAGGTGTCACTGAGCAAAGACAGCTCAAACCCTCTCCATGATCCATCTCAGGCAGTGCCCTGCCTGGGAATACAGTTGGCAATAACACTTCATTTGCTCTACCCAAGCAGGTGTCGTTGGAGTCCAACTCTTCCATGAATTCCAACACGCCCCTGGTCCGGATCACACGTCTCTCCTCCAGTGATGGGCCAATGCTGGCCAATGTCTCCGAGCTGGAATTGCCTCCAGATCCCAAGTGGGAATTGGCACGCTCTCGGTTAGTCAGACCCACGGGTCGCAATCCCAGTGCCTGCTGGTAATGCCACCATCCTGGTACCCACTAATGTGCCTGCTTGTTCCTCCTTTCAGCCTGACCTTGGGGAAGCCACTCGGTGAAGGGTGTTTTGGCCAAGTGGTGATGGCGGAAGCAATTGGGATCGATAAGGACAAGCCAAACAAGGCTATCACGGTTGCTGTCAAGATGTTAAAAGGTATGGGAATTCTACAGAGAGCAGAACAGCATCTTGCACTGGGATTTCCTCTCTTCACTTCTAAGTCTTTTATACAAACAGATACAATAGAATAAAGCAAGAACAGCTTTTCATCCCTTTCACCCACATAGCCTTAGGGCGATGGCTGTCTCCTTGGAGAGCACCTAAAAGTGCAAATCCCATCAGGAAGAGGGACTGGGAATTAACCCGGTTCCTTGCCAAGGGGTAATAGCATCCCTGAGAAAAAGGGGAACCCCCTTCCCGTCTAGCCAGCTCTGTGAATCAGCCCACTCCTTACTCCTCCTGTAACCAGCGCTGCCTGTTCTCACAGAGCCTTGTGCAACAAGCTCAGGAGAAGATTGCAGATATTTGGTTGACAGACTCCTTTGTGAGGAGTTTCTTCAGTAAAGATGCTTGACACCAAACTCCCAAGAGGTTAAAGGGAAGCCAGAAGTGGGGGAGTCACTGGGCACCTTCACACGAGTCTGTTCCCATCCTTGTCCTCTGCACAGTGAACACAGGCAACACGCAGACAAAATCACCCTGGGGAGCTCAGCTGGAGCAAGCAGGGCAGATGCTCCAGCAGTGAGCAGGTTACATGGGGTGACGGCTTTACGAAAATAACAGTTCTTATCAGAAAAGGATTTATTTAATTTACGTTTCTGTCATTCTGAAGTTGCTTTTGGAAGCAGGAACATTTCCATCTTGTTAAACCAAAGCATTCATTTGGGAATGCTTCTCCCCATTTTTCTACTGTTGTAGAAAGAAATGCATTCCTTCCTGCAGCCCCCAGCTCTGACCTTCCACAGTCCTTAACTTTTTGACTCTGGAGGTGAGGGAGGAAAACAATCAGAAAGGCAAAATTATCCCAGGTACCAAAAGTGACTTTATTTCTTTAATACTTCACAGGATGAAACAGAAGATGAAAAGCTTTGTTAATTCCCATATGAACGTTTATCTCAGTTTATTTGAGTTTTTATCTTTCCTTGTGGTAGTTAGTTTTGGTTTTGATTCTTCTTCCCAAAGTAGGATAAAAACAAACAAACACTGCCATATTTTGAGTACTGTTTTCCCCACCAAAACCCCACTTGTCTATGCAGCAGTTGTATTGATGGCTTCACAAAACACTTACTTTCCTACTGACATTTTTGCTTTCCGCTCTTGCTTTCCCCAGATGATGCCACAGACAAGGACCTTTCTGATTTGGTCTCTGAGATGGAAATGATGAAAATGATTGGGAAGCATAAAAACATCATTAACCTCCTTGGTGCCTGCACACAGGACGGTGCGTAACAAAGCAGCTTGCAGGGCTGTGGGAGGCTTGGGTTTGACTGTCCCTTCTGTGTAGCTACTCTCTGGTTGCCCAGAACATCCCAGATGAGCTTTCGGTGGTGAGCTGTTCCTTCGCTGGATCCTGATGTGCTCTTGCTTGCAGGACCGCTCTATGTGTTGGTGGAATACGCGTCAAAGGGGAACTTGCGGGAATACCTCAGGGCACGTCGCCCACCTGGCATGGATTATTCCTTCGACACCTGCAAGCTGCCCGAGGAGCAGTTGACATTTAAAGACCTGGTTTACTGCGCCTACCAGGTGGCCCGGGGCATGGAGTACTTGGCATCCCAGAAAGTGAGTTGAGAAACCTCATTTGGTAAAAGCATCAGTCAGACCCGTGTGTTCAAAGGCATGCCATGCTCTATGTGTGTGTAGGACAACCTCAGGCAAAGTGTTGGCAGGTTTCTCCCTTCAGAGACCACATTTTTCTGTATGAAGTGTCTTGAGTGTTTTGCTGGAGGCTTCATCCATATGCAGAAGTTCCTATATGCTGGCTGCGCTCATGAATCATGCAGCTCTACAGCCCTCGCTGTGACCTGCAGTGCTGTTTAGTATCCCCAACATGCATATGAAAGCGCAAGAAACACAGACCTTGCTGCCTGTGATCACCTATTCAGCCTCTGTCATTCCTAAAGGTAGCTGTCTTTCAGACGTGTTATCCTGAGGCTCAGGCAGCAGTGGTCAGGGTGAGCATCATGCCAAGTTGCGAGCTTCCACCGTGTCACTGTTACATTAGATAAGAGTCAGGATCTGCATCCCTTGTCCTTCCTTCTGATACTTCCCTGATCTTCCCTCTGAGAGCACTAAAGATGCAGAGCACTCATGAGGAAGCTGAGATCTTTGGTGTAGCTCACGTGTTTGTGGCTGTCTCCAGCACATGTAGGCTCAGTAGGAGTGGAACTGGCGATGGATTTGGCTCAATACATGGGTATGGCTACGATGCTCCCTGGGGAGCGCTTTGCTGGCACTGAGCTGGCTGCTGTGTTTGCTTACATCATACCCTGGGATTAGTCTTGATTTACCCTGACATCAGCAAGTGGAGAATCAGGCTTTGGGTTCACAAAGCTGTGCATGAGCTGGTGTGTCCTCTTTTGTAAGCAGGGAGCACTATGGCGGGAGCAACTTCAGCTTCAGATGTCAGATTGTGTTTGTCCTGTGGCTGCAGTTCAGGGTGGATGGCTCTTGGTGGCTTTAAACTCTCTTTCTGCACAGTGCAGGCTAATTTAGCTTCTTTCTCAGCTAGCAGTTGTGATGTTGGGGATTGGACTAGGTGATCTTTAAAGGTCCCTTCCAACCCACATTGTTCTATGATTCTATGTATTGTGAATGTATTTGGGCCGTCTTAATTTTCACCCATTACTTCCTTCAAACATCAGCCTGCACTCCTCTTCCTGGAGGAAGCAGGGTAGAAAAGCAGCTTCACATCCCATTAAGTGCCCACACAAGAGGAGGGTTAGCTTTCTCATCTGTGCATCATCCCCTTTGGAGAGAAAAGGCGCGTGGCTATGTCGGCACAGAGGCTGCCAATTAGGTGTTGCTAAGAGGTGGCTCCCACCGAGTATGCATGATGGGGCAGTGACACAGAAAGTGGGGAGTGAAGCAGTGCCCACAGCTTTATGAGCTTGGAAGTCAATGAAACGGCAGCTCATAAACCACACGGTGCTGTTGGTTCCAGGCGCGAGCAGCTAACAAGCCCTTATTTATTGACTTGCTCACCTTTCACAGTGCATTCATCGCGACTTGGCAGCCAGGAACGTGTTAGTCACTGAAGACAATGTGATGAAAATAGCTGATTTTGGCCTTGCTAGAGACGTCCACAACATCGACTATTACAAGAAAACCACCAATGTAAGTATGGAGCTGCCAAGGACATGCAGTTCTCCTTCCGACAGGCAGCTCAGTCATCCCTCCAGCAAGTGACCCTTGTCCCATGTCTCCCTTTCTAGGGGGGCTTAGGAGGAAGAAATCTGCTGGTGACATCACCTAGGGAGGAACTGTAGATAGTCTGGTCCCAGCAATACACCCGCCATTCATTTTCTTTCTGACAGATGCTGCTGCTGCCAGCTGATTGTTAGGTGTCAGCTCTGGCCAGGAGGCTTTAGGCTGAGAGAAACTGGGTTTTTAACCAAAGGGGAATGGAGCCCTTTCCAGTCTGCTCCATTTCGCTGAGTAAAGGTCCCAAGGAGCCAACTTCTGTCCCACCAGTGTCCTTGACATAGAAATATCACTTTTTGTATACCTAGTGCTATACCTGAAGCTGCAATTACAGCAATTCAGAGATGGCAATAGAAGGCATTGAAGGTGTTGCAGAACCCGAGGGCCTTGTGACTGCAAGAAGTCTAAATATCTAGGCAGTCCTACAAAGCTCACCATGTCCATACTAGTCCTTTCTAGTATCACATCAGAAATCATTCTTAATTGCAAGGATTTCTTAATCATAAATTGTCATAAAATGACAATTGTTGGGAATTTAAATCATAGGTCAGATGGACTTTTCCTGTTTGAGCTGTGTCGCACAGCTGAGAGCGTAATCCTATTTGTGCATCCTGCCTATGTCCCATCTCTAGTTGCCTCCCACAGTGAGACAGTGAGTCAGAAGAGGACAGAGTCCCCCTGCAGCCGAATTATGCCTCAAACACAAAACAGTCCTTTCTGACTCCCTCCAGGGGCCAAGAAAAATCCCAAAGAATTATGATTAATCTGATTTTTGTTATCTCATATATCTCACATGTGACAGCCCATGTTTATGACCCTGATGTAGGACGTTCCCCAGGAAACCTGGAGTCAGGCCTCCTCCTTCAGCCCCAACAGGATCAGGATTTGTTTCTTAGAGGATATGGCCCTTGCCTTCAATGTTGGAAATTTCCCTTCAAGTTCAGCCCAAACCAGGTTCAGACTCGTAGTCAACTGCTTCTTCCAACCAAAGAGATGGAAAGTGTTGTCTCAAGCTCTACTTCAGAGCTCGCTGCGTTTATGAGCAATGGATGCTGTTCCCATGCAAAGATTTAGATGCACTGATATGTTAAACCTGACTTGGCAGTGAAATACAGTCCTCCACAGAGAGCATTTACTGCACAGATCCTCAGCGAAGATCCAGGGATCAAATGCTCTAATCTGTTTATACGTGGCCACTCCTGCTTTGCCCAGTGACCGGGAAGGCAGATGTGGCTGCTAATGAAAATGTTTCAAACTGGATTAGAAAAGAAGATTCAGATGGTGCCGTTGTGGCTGGGGGAATATGCTGATGGGATGTTCCCATTGTCTTCCTAATTACAGGGTCGGCTGCCTGTGAAATGGATGGCTCCAGAAGCTTTGTTTGACCGTGTCTATACTCACCAGAGCGATGTGTAAGCATACCCTCACTTTAAAAGGAAAATAATTAAATGACCAGGAAATCAACACCTATAGCATCTTAAAGACAAAGTACTGCTAAGCATGAGCAGTGCTCCTTCACTGCTGGGGTACCTGGGGATGCAAAAGCAAATGACTCGATTGCAAGCTGCAGCTTTGCACACGTGGTTTTATTTTATTGTTTTCTGGTTGCTTTCATCCAAGGATCTCTAGTGAGCTGCTGAAAAATTGTTGGAAGGCAAGCAGGTATTTCTTAGTCATTTGTAGATGAGGCGGTTCCTCCTCAGTCAAAAACAGTGCAGAAAGAAAACTCCATGCAGAAAAATTGCCCTTGGCTTCCTGCACACTTTGCCCCAGACAGTTGTATTTCAGCTGAGTATGTGGGATGAGCTTGAAATGTGCTGTCTGCTGTTAGTAGAGTTGACCAGAGACTATTCAACAACTACATTCTTGGATTAATTTTGCTGCTTCATTTATTTCCTTTATTTTTCCTAATCCTATCTTGTCCGTTTTAGTGCCTCTGCACGGTAAGCAAACAGCAGAGCCTGCCTCATGTGTAAATCTATGTCACGTCTGAACTTCACAAGGGCTGAACTAGCTCGGCATGCACGCCGGCTTTTTTATTTCAACATGTGGTTGATAATGGCATTTCTGCAGTAATTCAGTGCCTGCTCCCCAAAGCTCACCGCTTGCAATTGGACAAATGAATCTATTTCTGTATTTTTTTTTTCACATACTTTGGCTTTCATTGATCTTAAATCATAGTTTCCGTGCTTAGGTAATGCTGCAGCGGGCATGACACATAAATCAAAGCTAGAGAACGGGAGAGCGAGCGTGCGTGAAAGCGAAACAGGGACAGATAATCCCTGTTTTTAAAAAGAAAACGAAGAAGGCAAAAGATATGTTCGAAAAAGAGGACTTTTACCCAGAGCGCAGCTGCAGGACTGGAGTGTGTAACATTAGTGCTCCGCTGATGCTTGTTGGGGTATTTTTCTCCCGGCTTGGCCAGTGAAATGAGTGTTGTAACAAGCAAGTTTTGGTATCAGCTTGCACAATTAGTGGCCTGTGGTTCCAAGCCTGCAATTCAGTGAAGCCGTGCATGAATAATTTGATTTGTTCCATTCAGTGGAGCTGGTGGAAGACCTAACAAAGAGCTGTGGGTGATAGATGGGCTGTCACCTATATGATTAAATGCTCATTTCAATTTCAGACTTGGTGCCTGGGATTTCTTTGCTATTGAGTTGGATCAGCAGAGATCTCCAAGTAACTAGTAAAAATGGCCTAGGCAATTAGTCATGCTATTGATGACTCTGTTAGCTATGCATGGCTGCACAGAAAGAAAGCCAAGCGGGGAGGGAGGGGATATGGGGGGAGCTTGGAAAAAAACTCATTGAATTTTAAAGATTTTTCTTTGGTTTCCAGCTGGTCTTTTGGAGTGCTACTATGGGAGATCTTCACTTTGGGAGGGTCTCCATACCCAGGAATTCCCGTTGAAGAACTCTTCAAACTCTTGAAGGAACACCATCGGATGGACAAACCCGCAAACTGCACCCATGATTTGTGAGTGTGTGATGGGGCTGATGTCCTTACCCCTTCCCTCTGTGGCCAAATACCACCCAGGGCTGTGGTTGGGTCTGTTGGGGCATCCCCACTGTGAGATTATGCTGCCATCTCCAGATAGGCTTACCCATCCCTATTCATTTCAGCTCAGCCCATGACTGCTGAGCCACATAACGTGCCTGCCCTGGTTTGGTAGGTGGTGGTTGGGGGTGCGGCTCTGGCATGTCACTTTAGGACAGGTCCTTCTGCTTTGAGAGCATGGGCACACATGAGTTGATCAATGACAAGGAGCATAGCTCCACAAAACCTTTCTCCTCTTCTACCGAACTGTCCATGCACCAAGGTCTCCATGGCTGAAGTTGCATTGGCCATAGCTGTTCTCTCAAGCAATTTGTGGGTGACTGGGTGCCACTTAGCCCCACCATGGGTGATAGTCCCCTTTGCCTTCTCATACAGGTATATGATCATGCGGGAGTGCTGGCACGCCGTCCCCTCGCAGCGGCCAACCTTCAAGCAGTTGGTGGAAGACCTGGACAGGGTTCTCACCGTGACATCCACCGATGTGAGTGTGATGGGGTGGGCACAGGGAGGGGTTGCTTGGTCCCCACTGTGGGCACCCAGCACTGATGGGTCTGTTGCCCTGGCAGGAGTACCTGGACCTTTCGGTGCCCTTCGAGCAGTACTCACCAGCTGGTCAGGACACCCACAGCACGTGCTCCTCGGGGGATGACTCAGTCTTTGCACATGACCTGCTGCCCGATGAGCCCTGCCTGCCCAAGCACCCCCCTTGCAACGGCGTCATCCGGACGTGAGGAAGCCATCCCGGGCAGAGAGATGGATGGATGGAGGGGCGGGCAGCATGCCCATGGAGATAGAAATGTGGGGTGCCGAGGATGAAGGATCTTCCAGTGGAACTGCATGGTGGTGCCCAGAGATGTGTGTTGTTGTCGAGCTGTTCAGGGTAGAAAAAGAAATATAATTAACTTTTTTTTTGGTTCTTTTGGTTTTTTCCCATTTGCTGTATAAAGAGTCAAGAAGCACTGTTTGGCCTGAAGGAACTAATCTCTTGCCAAGATGATTTGTCATATCTGAGATTTTTTTTTCGGAGGGGGGATTGTTTTTCATTTTGGGGTTGTTTTTTTTTTTGTACTAAGGAGAATGTTGAAGCTGGAGGGCCACTGACCTTCCAGCCTCCGCGCTTGCGTTTCGAGTGCCAGAGTAGCCGTACTGTGCCTGCAATACGAAGAGGAAAGAAAATCTTCCTTTTTTAAAAAAAAAAAAAAATAACAGAGAAAAAACACAAATGAAAAAAAAAAAAGAAGTGTAAAGAATGTAGAAATTCTTCGCTTATGCAATCTGTACATGAACCTTTTTGGTGGAGCTGAAAAGCCACGTTGCCTGCAGGGATTCATATATTTATAAAAATATCTATATTTTTGTTGTCGTCGTTTTTATAGCATCATGATCGTTCTGCCCAGCTACATAGAAGGAATTCTTTTTGGAAGAAGAAGAGGAAAAAATGATAATTAAGTAAAACACAAATCATCGTGGAGAAAGGAAAAAAAAAGAAAACATAAAAAGAGACGGTCAAGTCATCTGAATGGCAGTGCTTTGGCCGTGCCACCGGCCCTTGCATTGGGCTGGGAGCAATGGGGCCATGCCGAGGTTGGAGCAGACCCCAGGGATGGGCATCTCAAGCCACATCTTGACTTTTGAGAACAACCGCTTTGGGGAGAAAAATCTTGCTTTTGGGGTTTGTGCATCTTTGCTTGCCAAGGGTGAGTGGGCACTTCTCCATCCACCTCTCAACACCAGCGGTTTGGCTCCATCTACGTGCAGTGACTCGGAGAAAGAAGTTACGGGTACCTGTAGGCAAGAGCCTTTAACTTATATCAAAAAGGTTTATTCCAGAGAATCTGTGTATATATCTATAAATATATCCTGTATATATATAAATAAATATATTAAAAAAAATAATGTATAATACTAATGCAACCTAAAGCAGTACTGAGAGAGAGAGTCTCAAAATAGGAACATTGCAATCTAGGATATACTGATCTGGGCAAAAACAAAAGATTTTTTTGTGTTTGTTTGTTTTATATCTTCACAGTTTTGTTTTAAAAATTGTACCTTAACATGTATATTTGTAAAGAAGTTATTTATAGACATTAACATTATCTGTTCATGGGTTTAAATAGCATAGCGTTACTGTAAACTTTAAAGCTCACCGAGCTTAAGGGTGGGGTTTTCTTTAACTTATTAAAAAAATGGAGAAAAAATATATTAATCAAGTTTTTCTTTTTGTGTTTATGGGAAATATTGAAAGAGTGTATAGGTGTACAGTCCTTTAACAAAGTACATTTAATGTTATAAATATATATATATATGTATTCATTAAAAAGCAAAATATTAGTTTATCCTGGATTGCAGTGAGCAAAGGTAAGTTTATTTTTCAATACATCACCAGTGGTTAAAACCAAACAAATAGCAGCAGAGAGATGATTTTTTACCTATTTCAGAAAAACAGGGCCAAGAATTCTTCCATCAGTTTAACCACTGTGCATTAAGGGGGCGGGGGGTGTTTATTTTTCTATTTTCAAATGAAGGTATTCTTTGTGGTGGATTTAATAACTGGTGTGCTGAAAAACACACTGTTGATTTTGGATGATGCGGGGCAACTTTTTTCCCCCCTTTCACCAGTACCGTTGTATTTTGGGCTTCAGAAATGCCATGCGAGCGAAATAGCAAGAAGAGCGACAGTGTTAGCAGGAGAGGTGCAGCGACGGCGTGTTTCTGTTGTATCTAACACACTGGAAAATGCCAGTGATGCCTCATTTTCTGTGTTTAAAATGCTGTGCTGGTTTTTGTTCCTTGACATCGGGTAGCTGTTTAAAAGCACAGATGTGAACTAGGGAATTTTAGCATGGATCAAGCTAACAAGGGGGAAGATTTGGGCTGGGGTTATTTTTATGAGTGGGCTTTTTTTTTTTGTCCAGAAGATTTAACTACCACAAAGAGGCAAGGAAAATTGCATCCTGAATTCATCCTTTCCATTCTCCTCTGGTGCATATTGCATATCAATGTTTCAGAATAACAGGATGACAGCATCTCATTTTAAGATTATTTTGTTTTCTTAGAGCCACAAAATCCTTATCCTAAAAGAAATAATTTATAGTTTTGAGGTTACTTCAATGGAAGGTTGAAAGGTAGATTTCTATAGAGTTTTGTTTTGTTCTGTTGGAATAAAAGAATTTTTTGGTATTTTCTTACAAATGTCTGCTAATTGTGTACATTCCGAGTACTGGAAGCGTTGAAGTTTTCCTGTACTGAGAAAAAAAAATGTACAAAACTGTGCATGATTTCAAATGTTACTAGATATTATAAATATATATATAATTTATTGAGTTTTTACAAGATGTATCTGTTGTAGACTTGTTGACTTTAACATTTCTTATTCAATGCTTATATAGTTTTATAGCCTGGACTATTATCTTTAAAAGCTTAAAAATTAAAATTTCCAATTTTGTTACATTTTATACTGTCGATGTTCCAATCCACAGGTTTGCATTAGCGTGATCTTTTCGATGAGCAATTCTTATTCAGTTTATTTTAATACTGTATTTCTGTGCCTGACAGCCGCAGCTGTCCAAGGTGTGAGATGAACACTAAATAAAACTATTCTGCTTTTGTTAACATGGCAAACTTACTTTTACAAAGAAACAAAAAGAAATAAACAAGTTGTTAAATTTGGGGCTTTATTCCCTGTAGTGAGGGTCCTTTGCAAAGCCGAGTCTCCTCGGCTCTGGGATTTGTAGTGCCAGGAGGGTTTATTTTTGACACTGCTGCTTTGTGAGTCCTGGCCAGCACAGGTTTTATATTCATAATAAATCTATAACAATTTTGGTTTAAGGGCTGTATTCTTTATTTGGGAGTGTATGTATTTATAGGCACACGAGCCATTGTGCGCGTATGGGCACAGAGGAGTCTCGTACAGGGTTGAGCATGTAGCAGTAGCACAAGGGTAGGAATTGCTCAGTAAACCTCTTGCAGATTTCTCCCAGTGTGGTGGTGGTGGTGCTCATGCTGTGTTCAGCCCTGCAGATGCTGGTGGAGATGGAAGGGGCACAAGAGGAGCCCAGCACTAGGAAAGAGAGAAGTTGGGGGCATTGGAGCAGGCACCCCGTGCTTGGTTGGGTGGGCACAAGGGACTTCACCCTGCCTTGCTCCCAGAGGAGCCCGTGTTTGGCTTTGGTTTTGGAGGGGTTGAGCAAGGGAGTTCACTAAATTCTTGCTTCTCTGGTAGTAGATGATGCAAGGGGAAGCTTGGAAACATCAGGCCAATTCTACCAGCATTTCCATATAATGCTAACAGATTCCTACAAGTGATCCTGTTGAACTGCATCCCATATACCCCAATCTTGCATACAAGTTTATCTACCTACATATAGCCTACCTATAGTAGCAGTCATCTAGTTTTAAGCAGCTGGGCATGTGACAGCATGCATCTGAGCAGGTTACGTCTGCTGCCCCGGGACCGGTGCCACTACTGTTGCATCCTAGCAGAAAATAGAATTATATGGGGTTTTAGGTAATTTATTTGCCACTGTAAGAAAAAATCAGTCTGTGTTTTCTTTATTACATACTCTTAGGGTGCACTGCATTGTGCGAGAAGTCTTGTTGCCTGGAATGAGTTGTTTCCACGCTTTGAGGACACACTTTGATGGCCAGCCCTAAGCCCTGTCCAGCAGGAGTGGCATGGGCCAGGGACCAATCCCTTGCCATCCAGCACTGCAGCCAGAGCACAGCTAAATGGCCTTCTGATGGTTCATGTGGAAACAGCTCCATCATGGCAGGGTGGTGAGGAGGTTGTGCAACATTCGCCACCAGGACTTGAAAAGCAGGAGGAGGACAGATCGCTCTGCACTTAGCTTTTGTGTGTAGCATACCCATGCTTCATAGCTGCCCAAAAAAGTCCTCTGAGCACACAGAGAGCACAGAAGTCACAAAGAGGCATGTCTCTGTCCTGGCACAGTGGCTGACCCGCACATGGAGCTGGTGTGATATTTGCTTTCCCTTTTGGGTTTCATGATGTCATTCTTCCTCCACCGGCCTTCACCCTCAGCACTGTTTGCTTGTGGGTTAGGAAGGAGGGGGTGGTACTTTAATTGCTCTACAATAGAGCCAGTTCTTAGCTGAGGATGAATATTTGGCTGCTCCGTGTGATGTGCATTGAGCAACGTGCAAACCCATCTCAAGGAACACCTGCGGAGCTGCTCGGTTGGGCTGCGTCAAGGAGTGTACATCCCACTGCAGCTCATCCTGCGGTGGCCACAGCCTTCCACCTGAACCATCTGCCCTTTCCACATGAAAGAGGTCTTTCTCAAAGCAGAACAAATGTTTTCTTTCCTCTGTTGGTGACTACACAAATAGGGCCTCGCACTATACGCCGTGACCTGTTCCATAACAACATTCAAACAAATTGCTAAAACCCTGATTTATTCCCGTTGGTTATGGCTCCGTGGTGAGACAGGGAGGATTTGGAAAAAAGGAAGAGAAGTCTGAGGCTCTGCAGGTGTCAGATAGATGGCAACTAGAACTAAAATAGCAAAGTTTCCTGGCAGAGGTCGTTCAAAACTCTTGAAGGAGGTGTCTCCTGCTGATGGACTCCTCTGAGCAAGTGCATCCACCCCAGAGGCTGCATAACCTGCAGACAGGGAGTCTGGAGTCATCGCTTGTGTTGACATGAAAATGGAATATAAAAGGGGACCAATGGATCTGCTCAAAACCACAGAGCTACTAACAACAGGAGGACACAAGGGGATGTCCAGAGGAGATGCCAGGAGCTGAAAAGCTTTCTAGGGCTTCTTGACCCAGGACCATGGGCTCACCAAGAGACACTCATTTACCCTCTTCTTCCTCCACTTTGTCAGCCATGTTAGCTCTGATTTAGTTTCTCTGTTTCATTACCATCATTTTTTTTTTCACAAGCAGCATCTCAGGTGTAGGCAACATGTCAAGCAGGAGCATTGTGCCCTGCCCACAAGATTATTATCTAAAACCAAGAAAGAAATCCATGTCCTACCTTGTGGTGCTACAATCAGCTCTTAGCCCTGCAGGGTCATATGTGCCCACACACACCGCTGTATGATCAGCTCCCCTATGTGGTCCCCACCAAAGACCAACCCATAACCATTGTACTTGTTCCAAGTCCTTTAGGGGGGCAGCATGCAGAAGCAGGGGATGGGACAAAAAAGTATGAGAGCAGAAGAAAGATACCTTAAGAAATGTGCAAGTGGGATTAGCCCAGGAACGATTTTGTTAAAGGCCAAAATCTGTGCACATCACCCATCAAGCATGACTTGCTCTAGGTTCCTCACCAGTGTGAGCAAAAGTGGCTTTGCCATCAAGGAGGATGCATCCCAGTGGGAGAAGAGGGAGAATGGACAGAGTCAGGTGCATCTTCTAGCCAAGTGCTACATTCAAATAAGCATTGGGCACCAAACCTGAGCAGCAAAAGCAAGGGGAAGTTTGGCACCGGTAGAGCATTAGGTATGTCCGCATTTCTGTGGCCCTGGGGTGCATTCCCTATGCATTTGGCCAGAAAATCAGGCAGCACAAACTTAAACCACCACTGGGCAGAACAAGGTAACACCATGGATAATCACACATGGCCTCTCTGGTGGTAACACACCCTGTCTAGCCCCTGTTACTGGCATTCAGCTAAACACACAGACTCACCTCTGGGGCTGCCTCACCTTCCTCTGCATGCTCTTGAGGCATGTTAGAGTGGCAGAGGTGAAAGGTGGTACCACTGCCTGACATCAAAGGTAGGTGCCTTACATCTCAGGTAGGCATTGCATTTGGATTCATTCTACCCTGAGCCAAAGTCAACATGGATGTTAGTGTAATCAAAGACTTACAGATGTTAGAGACTGCATTAAAGAGTAAGTTACAAGGAGGGGTGGTGAAACTTGTTCCCTTTTGATTCATACTAACAAAACTTCTTAATAGAAGATCATAACCTAAAGTATTAATGGCAGAAAATCAAGGCTGAGAAAGGCAATACAAAACATAGCACATCCCCTGAAGACTCTGCCAGACTGGTAGAACTGGGCAAAAAAAACCCAAACAAATTCCTACAAGCCCTCACTGAGCTGCCTCAAGGAGCTATCTGCTTTGGAGAGTAACTTAGCAAACACAAAGTGATCACAGTCTGCACAGATGTAGCCCACTGCTCTTTGGAGAAGTGCTGTTGTGCACTCCTGCCATGCTTATACACATTGGAAACAGCCTGGATGACCAGGATCCAGCCAGCAGCTTGCTACATTCCCAGGAGCCAACACACTGGCTCTATGAGATAGCTCTGGTCCTACCAAAAAAGCCCAAGAGAAATCATTCCATGTCTCTCCTGGTTAGCACCAAGGGTGTCTTTCTTTCCCAGTATAACCCATAATTTGGCCAGCAAATGATTCTTTGCACTGACCTTCCATCAGACACTTCCCTAGTCTGCTCACAAGG
Organism: Loriculus beryllinus; assembly: GCA_039877255.1. Lineage (NCBI taxonomy): Eukaryota > Metazoa > Chordata > Aves > Psittaciformes > Psittacidae > Loriculus > Loriculus beryllinus. The sequence continues at coordinate 3,739 of JBCJKH010047956.1, read as the reverse complement.
CAGAAAACACATTTATCCGTCAACACTGAGTTTTCCACTTCCACCAGTAATATGGAGGAGGTACCAAACACAATTTTCTGCCACAGTAAGAATTTGCTAGACTTTGCAGAAGGTGCTTTTAGCAGACCCTGGAATTAAACCTACTTTAGTAGTACTGACAGGTAACCTGGTAATCTCTTCTTATTACAGGAGACAGAGATCTGCTTTCATAGCCTTGTGGCTTCTCTGCAATGTTCAACTCGCTCAGCCACTTCTGTCCTGCAGACGATGACAGACTCACTGCTGATGGTGCTTGAGGCCATTCTGGAGGAACAAACTCAATGGGCACTGCTAGGGGTTCATTGCACACCTCCATTACAGGGTCCTAACACAATCATCTGTGTGAAGTGACATGGGAACATGCACTCAAGTGCTGACATTGCATGGATGATGCCCTCCACACCTTCACTGTGCACCACTGTGAAGGCTGAAGAGCTGGACAGGATCAGCTCTTGAATGTGTGTAATTGATTCAGCTTGGGCAGCACCTTCAGAGGACTCCCAGTTCTCTGCCAATCTTAAGTTTTTGCCTAAAGCAGTCTCCTAGGGATGTCTTCTCTTCTTTGATGTCAGTGAAGAGTTTGGCTTGTCTTAGCAGACAGCAGTCTGGCCTTCATTGCACACTGCCTGGTCCAGCCAAGGCAACTACAGCAGAACATTAACTATGTGACCATGGACCTTGAGTCCTTAGGAAACTGCTGAAGAGGCACAGCTGAACACGTCAGCAGAAAGTCACTGAAATGTTTGGCTGGTGAGGGCAGTATGGAAACCAAAGAGAAGAGCAGAGACGGGCACATGGATGGCAGAAGCTGAGTCATCTTTGTAAGAGGAGGGAAAGGACCAAGCTGCCAGATGGTTTCCTAAGAAAGATGCAATATCTGTCCAGGTACTCATGAGTTCACACACTGGAAATGTGGTGCTGTCAGAAAAAGACACTCATTTACAACCTGCACGTGAGATTTCAAAGTCTGAATGTCATCTTAGAGCTCTTGCTATACAAGTTACTCAGATTTCTGGTGGTTATCCTTCCTTGGACAGAAACCATGCAGCCAACTCCAACCTACACAAGAGATACAGGAGGCAAATGGTAGGACTGACTGATCTGGGCATTATAAAATATGTTTGTGGAAACACCCTCGTCAGTATGCACATTCCTACCTAATGCTTCTGTTGGAGGTTTATGGCTTGCACATGAAAAACTTCTGCAAATACCTCCCAAAGTCATGTATGGTCAGACTTTTGGGAAACACCAGGAAAACCCAGAATCGGACAATCTTGATGAGACCCTGCAGAGTCTACCTCTTCAAAAAAGCCATTTCACACAGAATAACGTTCATTGCCTCAGCCTGGGGTGTATAAACACCAACTGATAATAAAACTAATGAAAATCATCTGCAAAGCAGCTCTTCACGAAGTACCCAAGGAGATACTCATACCCCAACAGAAGAATGACAGACATGCCTGAAAATCAGCTAATGCCTTTACAAGTATTATCACCTTCCAAATAGCCCAGGAGAGAGGAGAGACAGCGATATACCTCCGATGGGCAGGGGCTTTCATCTGGAACCAAGGTCTGAAACCACCATACTTGGCTCCTGACCAGCACAGCGACTACTAGATAAAAAATGCAGATAAAAGCAGTGCACATTGTGAGGATGATGCTAAACAAACACCAAGATTCAGACAGAGGTGCAGGTCTCAGGCTGCAGGTGGGGAAGGCAAAGGGGCTTCCAGCTCTCCTTGTACAAGTTGAGCAAAGATGGTTATGCTGGGTGAAAGGACCTACTCTATCCTGATAGTGGCAAAAAAATAGTGTCTCTGCTAAGATCGGTGTCCGTGGAGAGGCTGGGCCAAAGTACCCGAAGTGTGCCAGGTGAGCATCACTCCTCTTTGCTATAATGTTTTTTTCTGCTAATTAACAAATACGTAGTTATCAATACATAGTTATATCTATATGCTTACTAGTTATGATTTTAGCATACAAAGAGTTCTGCTGTTAAATAAATATCCTGGGAAGATGGGTGTTTTTCACATTGCTTACCAGTTTTATTGATGTTTACTACTAAGGTCATAATTCTGCCTTAACCTGGAGGAAGTCTTAGATGGGCTGAAACGGCTTGGAGACATCTCATCCACCCACAATCTATGCCTCCTCTAATTAGCTCCTTATGCAATTTTTCACCTAAAGGTTGTCAAAGCACAGAATGTACATGCACACTGGCACCACATTTTGGTTTAGTTTTAGTCCAGATTAATATTTCTTTGTGAGGATCACATTTTTTCCTCTTTAAAGAACAAACAGGAATTAAGAAACCAGAGCCAGTGGGAGCCTTTGGATACCAAGTCCATTCCATGTAAAGCTTCACTCCCTGAGAGTGATTTTAATGACATTTTCAGGAATTGAGTTTGCAAAAGCAAAGCTGTTATTGGACGTTCAGAACACAGAAAGGTAAGTGTTGTATTCATTACAACATTACAGCACTATGCTGGCACAGAAATAGTCCTGACTTTTCCATCAGCCTTGGACTTGAATATAGAATTCAAGAAATTTTTACAAGGTAGAGAAAGGGCAAGAAATTATTGGCAAAAGGGGCGGTTCTGAGGTTACAGAATCTAAATAATCTTGGTTGGCTACTAAAAGCTAGTTAGTTTCTCTGAATGCACCACAACCCCCACGTAGGTGATGCTAACTCGTATTTGCCTTGCCCAGAATCAGTGTATCACAAGGGTTTTATGAACAGGGAAGAACATAAGAGCAGTATGGGCCCAAAGAGAGCGGGCAGCTCTCCAAAAGGGAGACACTCATCCTCATCGTTAAAGTCAAACTGCATAAAAGGCCATTATTTTAGTTGTGTAGGTAAAATCTCCAGCAAAACCAAGGGAGGGTAGCCTGTGTGGGAGGGAAGCAAGGCCTCTGTGCATGTGTGAGCGTGTAGGACAGGGCAGAAAAACTGTTGTTTATGCAACATTAAAGTTGGGAAATGAAGCAGTCAAGCAATGCAGCGTTAGGGTTGACTGCTCAGCTGTAATGCTGCAGCCCAGTACTTAAGGGTCAACCAATGGTGGTTTTGCACATCGCTATGGCTCCGTGCAGTAGGAAAGATCTGTGGAATATGCTGTAGTTGGGGTTGTTCAGTGACAAGTCAACCTGTGATTATCCTGCAAGGGGAGGGCAAAGGCAATGCTTTGAGTCCTCACTACTCATATGGCCCCATGCTTTTTGTTCTTGAACTCCAGGTCTGCATGAATTGTGCCTTGGTACAGGGGTCACTTCACACTCTCAGCAGCAGAGAATTATACCTAAAATTAGACTGTCACTTCAGCTGACTGCAAAGGGTTTCAGTCTGGTTGCCAGCATTCAAATAAGAGGCTAAAACTGTCATCACTGAGTTTAGTTCCTGCCTGCTCTGCAAATGAGCACTGGGGAGCAGTGTGTCCCTCTCTATGCAGCCCCGCACACAGCACATGGCAGGACCAGCCTGTGGTCTCCATCTCCTAGGGAAGGTGCATCAGTGCCACAGTACCTACTTTTTCTTTATTCACTCAGTAACTAGCTTTTTTTGTGGTTATTGGTCTGGAATGCTCCTCATAGTTCTCATGTACCAAGCTAATTGCCCCTTTCTTCAGGTGCAGGAGCACCTGAAATTGTGCTACAGATATTCCTTTACAAAGTCCATATCATCTCTCATGATTCAGCTATG
>JBCJKH010047952.1:0-15975 GCA_039877255.1 Loriculus beryllinus | reverse complement strand
CCATAAACTCATCTAACCTGTACTTTGTAACCTGGATTATGAGGATGCTATAGGAGACAGTGTCAAAAGCCTTACTGAAGTCAAGGTAGCAGCATCCACTGCTCCCCCTGCAACCCTTCATCACCTCTCTGCAGAAGGTGATCAGGTTGGTTAAGCACCATCTCCCCTTCCTGTTTCCCTTTTTCTGCTGAAATAACAGCAGAGCCCAAGGACGTGCTGTTTTAAGGAAGCAACAAAGATTAAGAGATGGGCACTAAGTGTTCACAGAACTTCTGACAGAGATAAACTGCAGTATTGCTTTCTATCAGATCGAGAGCACACGGCCTGCACTTCAGGAGAGAGACTTACTGATCTAACAGGGCTTTCCCATCGCTCCCCAGGGAGCTTCCACACAACGAGACATGTGAGCATCCACCGGAGACAATCTCTGATGTACATAAATAATTAGGAGCCTTCATTTGGGAAACAAGCACTGAAGATGTTGCTCAGGCATATTTCATGCAAGAAGCAAAGCAGGTTTCCCTACATCTCCTGGAGGAGGAAGAACATTTATCTCTCTTCATTCTTTCTACTGCCCCTGGTGCTGCAGCTTGTGTTCTGGCTAGTGTTTCACCAGCACTTAGCGTTCATGTGAGCGTATAATGATCATGCTTATGGTGGAAAGGAGGTCAAAGAGGAATATAATGGCTTCTGCTTCCTCTCCTTCTACTTTTTCTTGTCCTCCTTCCCTCTCACCTTGGCCTCAGTTTCTGTTTCCCAGTGGAGATACTCTTTGATTTCAAACAAGGGCATCTCACAGTACGGCTCTGCAGGTTGTTGTGTCTGTAGCCTCCACTCTAACGTGCAAACCTCTAACCTTCAATTAGATGGAAAAGCAAGAAAGAAGTGAAACATCCATGTGGTTGCTTGTGGCACAGCCATTACCTTTTTTACTAGGGAACAGGGACTGGCATCCTCACTGACTTTGTGACTGAGGAGGGGTGTCCTCTGCAAGCTTCATCTTTGCTGCATAATATTGAGGCATTGACCACCAAGGGCCAGTGTCCAATCATTTAAACATGACAGCATGTATGGATCCAACAAACCTACCATAACTTGTATCTGCAAGGAGAAGGGAAGCATGCAATGGTACCAACTGCTCTGTTTCCTTCTGACTCAGGATCATCGACACGGATTTACTATGGCAGCTAAAAATCACACCATTTAGCTTGATAAAATTAAGGGAGAAGGACATAACTAAAGATCAGGATCAAGTATGCAGATTGCCAGGGAGGAAAAGTCCTGCAAATGCCATAAAACCTTCCAGACTTCCTTATTTCAGCCACTGGGAAAGAAGGTTTCTTAAGCACAATAGCAACAAATGGACCAAAGAAGTGAAAAATTCTGTGCTCCCGATGACCCCCTCAGAAACCCTCTTCCTTGCAGGAGCCTACATGAAGCTTCATGTTTCTGATTAGTTTTTAACATCCTCCTTAGACCACTGCACTGATTACAAACTTGATTAAGTTACTCCCACATCACCAGGAGGTCTTGCACTAATTAACATGCCAGGAAGCTCGAGTCCCGGATCCCACATTAGAGGCTCTGGCACCCACCAGTTTCACAGGATTTTTGGGTGCTCATCACCTCCCAGGCAGGGCTGTGTCCTCGAATGACAGAACTGAGAAGAAAGAAAAAAGCCCTCTCAAGATACAAGTAAAACATGGTTCTGATGCAGAACTGGCATTTGGCAGAGAAGTGACTCACGGTGACTGAGGACTTCGTGCATCCCTCCTCTGAAAGATCTTTTTCTGGCTTGTGAATCACCAGAGAACGGTAGATGAGCGTATCTCGACCTAAGCAAAACCTGAGGGGGTTAAAGCAGATGAACGGCTCTTCTCTGCTCTCTGACACAGCATAGCCAGCAACTTTGTGATACCAGGGAGAGGGGAAACAGCATTTCCAGGGGTGGGTTAAAAGGTGGAAAGCCTCTTTTGCAGTGATTTCTTGAGCTTTGGAAAGCCTGAATGGGAGCTGAAGGTAGATGCAGATGTATGGGGGAAGGCTCTTGAATGGGAAGGGGACGTGTCAGCTCCTTTGAGAGCATTATGCCTGTTCGGGTTTTTTTTGCAGGACCTCATGCTTTAGAGGGCCTGACATGTTTTCCAGATGCCTTTGTGATGCATAACCCCTCCCACAGCCCAAAAATCCCATTTCAGGCTCTTCAGAAACACCCTTCAGACTCCTTTGAGAAGTAGTGGAGGGAGAGGGGATCAGGAAAGCACATGAACATCACCCCAAATCCCATCTACATTCTCCCCCTTCAGACACCATGAGCAGCACTGGGTGCAGCAGAGATACTCAAGGACACACCACATGAATTGCAGTTTCGCCAGCTAAATAGCTTTAGGACAGAAGGAAGAGACACCTATATGTTTATGAAGCAGAGCACACATATAATTAACCTGGGTTAGAGTCTGGCTGCATGAAACCAGGTAAGCATCGGCACCTCCAGCTCCGCAGTGTTTCAGCAAACCCTTTCTGACCTAGGCAGGGCATAGCATGAAGCCAACAGACACATCTGGCTGTCCAAACATTACCCTGGTGCCCAGATGTGCTGCTGTCTTGGGTTTTATTCACAGAGCTGTGCTCTGGGGGCTGAGGGGATGGTTGGTGATCACAGGAGCCCCATCAGGCAAACTGAAATACATCTTGTTTGTGATTGAATTTAGATTCTTTACTGTGAGGGTGCTGAGGCCCTGGCACAGGGTGCCCAGAGAAGCTGTGGCTGCCCCATCCCTGGCAGTGTTCAAGGCCAGGTTGGACGGGGCTTGGAGCAACCCGCTCCAAGGTGTCCCTTCCCATGGCAGGGGGTTGGAACTGGATGAGCTTTAAGGTCCCTTCCAACCCAAACCATTCTACAATTCTATAAATAGACAATCTGACTGGGTTTCCTAAGGTGAAACATCAGCCATTCTTCTGCTCCTTGTTTTGTAATTATATCTCTTGCCATATTCTGTTCCTACATATCCTTTAACTATTTCTTTAATCCAGTTGACTTCCCACAGCAACGTCCCTCACTCCAGCAGCCTCACCCTGTAACACAGAAAAACGTTGATGATAACCCTTCTTTTTCTTCACATCAAATAGAAATAAGTGCCAGCTTTTGTCAGGGCTACAAAACATCCTCCTCTCTCAGCAGAGGATTCCCTTTGGATAATTGCTTATCCCAAAACAGTACCTTCCCAAGCATCCCTCATTAATTAGCCCCCTGGTCAACATTTCCAGGACCTTCCTACTACAAAAACACTGTGACCCCGATGTCATGGTTTAACAGGAGTTCAGCTTAAACAGTCTAGCTCAGGGAAGTGTAGCCACGTAGCATTTTGAGGGAAGCACAGCCATGACTACAGAGAAATACTCAGAGTAAATACTCAAGGTGGTGGTGGTGGTGTGGAAAACCTTAGCTGAGCCCTGTTTTGTGGCAGCATTATGGTTCCAGTGCTGCCAGAGGCACTTGGAGGATGCTGGGTATGTCAATCCTCATGACTCCAGACATCCACGTGCAAAGCCTATTTATGCCACTTGCATTGTGAACACAGACAAGTGACTTCAAGCTTTTGTGCTTCCCTTCTTCAGACTTAAAAGGACGGTGAAAAGCGCTTCCCCCATTACAGGAGAGCCATATTGCTGCTGAAGGGGACCCAAGGATGAGCTCACAAAGGCTTTCCACAAGGATGCTGTGAAGTAGGATTGTCCACCTGGCCTAAGGTACCTGCTGAACCTTTTGTGTTGAGGGGAAAAAGAGCTATGTACAGGAGACATCAGGCCAGCCGTGCAGGTCTGAGTACAAAACAGTGAAGCTGGCACATCCAGCTCCTCAGCTAAGCATGGCAACAAAGACAAGGGGGAAAAAAGGGAGTAAAATTCAAATACTGCCATTGCTTTCATAGTAATCAGCACAGCATTATGCAGAATGAGTTGTAATTTTACACTGACGGCTATTATCTTCTGGCAGCCACCATGACTTAAACAAATGTCTGATATTGCAAGGGGCTGCCTTTTTTGTGCCTTTGACAAGAACCTCACCACAATAAGGAGCCCAAAGAGAGGGAAACGCTGCTCTGCAGCCTCTGTTTCTCTCCTGATGTATGAATTGTGGCAGTCCTTCCTTGGCGCTCATTATGCTTGGTGCTTGCGGTAGCGCTTTGATGTCAACCTCGCTTGAAGTGCCTTTTGCATAGCAATAGAAGAAACGAGCCCTGTGGACTTTGCTTGTAACATTCTCCCTTTCTTCAGATGGAGAAGTGCTCAGAGTGAGAGGGGATGCAGGGATAAACACCACAGCTTGACCCAACGTGACAGATTCTGAATATGAATGAGGAATGTCAAAGCAATATACTTGAACAAAAACATTTCATCTGATTCTTTAATGCCTTCTATATAGGCAAAGCAGGCAGCAAGTGCCTGGGTAATAAGTGATTAAATAACTCTCTGGATCTACAGGTTCATGGCAAATTGTCTGATCTTCCTTACAATTCATAAAACAAGGGAAATAGGAAAGGAAGGAGCATGAAAGAATACAGAGGATGAGAAATACTCTATTTTGCCTTGACTTCTGTCTTGTCTTTTCAATCAAATCTTGAACTACTCCAAGTGACTGTGAGAGCTTCAGGAGCTGTCTGGTCCTGGACACTGAATAGGATCAAACACAAAGTAAGATGAGGCTTCAGAGCTGGAATTCTCCAGTTTGGGTTCATTCATAATATCAATACATCTCCTGCCATCAGGCTTTGTTCATTCAAGATGCCTGGGTTGCTCAGGCTCTTCCAGCAACCACAAGAGCACCCTGCCAATCCACAGGGATTTCCTATAGTGCTATTTTTAGACAAAAATCAGGATTTTGAATCAAAGCAAGACTGCTTAGGCCGGTGTCCCATCCATGTCCAGCCTGGCTGGGTTTCAGTCAATCCCTTCATTACATTTTTGAGTACTGATAGGGAAAAAAAGGAGAATTGAGTACAATTTCTAGGAAAATTTGTAGGAAAAGATTTTGCCTTCCAAGCAAACCAGCAATAATTTGCCCAAAGCTGATCTGCATCTTTGGTTTCTGAGGATATTCCTAGTTCTTGTCTGGCTACCTCTGATGGTTTATTTAAGGTGTTGTTGGCACGAGTTGAGTATTTCTGGGCACTTTTTTAAAGCTTTTAAGGGGTTTTTTTGCTTTTATTCTGGAAGCATTCGTGTCCCCAAAAGCTGACAAGCTGTTTCCAGCTCCAGCAGCTTGTCCAATAAAATATATTAACATTCCCTACAGCCTCGATGCATTTCTGGGATGCTCAGAAGAATAAAGGGCTGCCATTCCCACCTCCACATCTCTTACCAAGTGCTCTGCTTGATATGTAAAAACCTCGCCGGCCTGAGGCATTTGTAATTTAAAGTTACGGGGGTATAATGTACTATCCCCTTCAATTCCCATTGGGCCAGATTCACTCCCCCGGGTAGCTTCAGGAGACTTCTTGTTTTATGATTATTAGCTCCTTCTGAAAATCTTGCCTGATGCCACTTGGAGCTCCTTATCCCAAATAAAGATGTTTCACAAAGTTGTTTTTTCCTTGCAATACCTTTTTTTCTCCTTTTTTAGGGTAGGATTAGGGTTAGGGTTTCGAACATCTCTTTCTGAGATGCTGAATGCTGTCAAACACATGAAAGCCAAAGTGTGGTGGTCCAAAGGTCCTCCAAGTCATGGGGACAGCCCTCCCATGTGGCTACAGCACATTTGTCCAGGACTTTGTCCAGTGGCCCTTTGGTCTGGAGTCACACGAGCACAACATCAAACCAGCTTCATCCAATATAAAGCCATTTTTATTCATCTCAAAGACACAGTCATTCTCGGCCAGCAGCAGCAGGCACAGCTCTGTAGCCTCTCCATTCCTCTCCTCCCCTAAGCATTGGCTGGGCCCTGGTGTCCTTATACATTTGAGATCTTCCTTTTTATCTCAGATTCAGCCTTGAGAAGAGTAAACTCTTCACAGCCTGCCTGGCTGGAGCCAGCAAGGATTTACTCCCCAGTAAACATCTCCTTTGTTTTGACCAGGAATGTTATCTGGGTCATTGTTTTACTTTCCTGCTCCGCGCAGCTCAAGGTAACCCAAACGCACATATAAACCATAACATCAGGTACTCCCAGTTTGCAGGGTCCATCTTCACCCATCCTTCGGATGCTCACCTCACCTTTTCCATCCTATTCCCTGCCATGTCAAGAGCTCATGAGATTGCTCACTCCCCAATGGCGATGTCTCATCAATGCCCCCATGGGCAGGATCTGCTGGGGTAATTCTGCACAGAGGATGTGGCCAGATCCTCATTCCTCTATGGAAGTGGGATGTCCCTCATCCACTTGAACAGGGTCTCAAGAACAAATCAAAGGCTGAGCTCTGGAACAGTGAGTAGGTCTGTGAAAAGAAAATGACTAAAAATTCAGAGTTGATTTCTATTTCTCCACTCAGCTCTGTGTTTACCTCTAACATCAGCATCACGGCAGGGCTCTGTTTCCATATAACACACACCCACCCTCTTAGATAATTACACTTAATTGCTAGTGTCGGTGTCTCAGACGTCTGCCAGGCTCCACCATGATTATGGTGACAGCACTCAGGAGCCAAGCAGGTCCACTACGTGAGGTCCAGGCTGCATCCCAAGGATGCCTGGTGCCACTTGTGCCCCAGCCCTGCTCCGTTGGCAGCTTTGAGAAGATCAGAACAGACCCATGATCAATTATGGTTGGATGCAGAGGTCTATGCAGGCAACTTGGGCCAGTAGCGATACAGGAGGTAGGAACAGTCCCTTTCATCTCAGCAAATAAACTCCCAAGGATAAAGACGGTGATGGAGCTGAAAGCAGCTGAGTTTATCACAGCTTTTAATTTAGAAGAAACAACCTGCTAACGTGTGCTCTGAGCAGATGGATGTCACACAAGCCAGGGTTTTAGGAAGCATTCCTGATTTTTCCAGACTTACCTTCTTAAGACCTTCCCATTACTTTTTTTTAGCCTCCTGGAGATCAAGAAGGGTCCAATTGGGATGGTGGTGGAATAGCAGCCAGGGATAGGCTGGAGGCCAGGATCCAGAGTTCTGAGGCTGGTGTAACTTCTAAGCTGGGGATCTGCAATGGATTACCCCTTCCCATGAGCAGGGAATTTGGAGCTGTTGTTCCTCTTCCCATCATGTGTTTCTCACCTAGAAAACACCTTCTTTGAAGGAAGGACCTCACAGTGCCTTACAAAGGCAACAGTCTGGCCCCAGCAGACAATTCAGATGCCAGATTTGCAAAATCCTCTTTGCCAGAGGTTTGTTCATTCCTCAAATGGAGTATAAAGAGATTTGCTATTTTTCTACCTGATTTTCCAAGCCCTTCGCTTGCTGTTAGGTTTCCAAAGCACCCAACCCTGCAGGGAGGTTAGCAAGGGCTTGGTGTTCACCCCTTCAAGTACAAGTCAGTGCGAGTGGGCACACGATCACTCATAGCCTGCCTGGTTGCTCATCGATGCGAACAACACCAGGAACAGGATTTTATTGCCAAATAATCCTTCATTCTTGTAATCCTCTGCCCCAGCACTCTGCAATATCAAGGAGTAAATGCTAATCTCAGTGACTCCCTGAGCCACATTCACAGAGCTTGTTCACAGCGTTTATCTGCATCATTTCAAGCCAAATCTTGTCGCAATACTTTTTCTTGGTAATGATCTGAAAAAGCCACTGCAATGTGCCACCTGCCCCTCTGCACACTGTGTCTGTCCCATTCTTTTACTGGCAGCTACAGAAAACAGATGCCAAGGTGCAGAAGATAATTTCCCCATGGCAAGGAACATCTGGCTCTTTGGCAAACTCAAACCTTCACGCTGAACAACATCTCCAGTGTCGCTTTTGGTTGTACAATGCGGATGTACGTGAGCTGGCAGTAAAACCCTGCTCTTCCAGCCACCTTCTGTCTTCAGGTGACTTTTGAACGTAGAAGATTTGTGGCTTTGCCCAAAGGACTTGGGTTCTTGGAAGCTTCTCAGCTTATCTATGGCACTCTTGTTTCTCAGCTGAGCTTCTGTGCTAGCCTCAGCCCTAACCACCCTCCTGCTATTTACAGTGGCCTCTTCTTTCCACATAAAAGGTTTATGTTGTGTACTGCACCAAGGTTTGCTGACCTTTTCCTGACACACCTCACTGTTGCCTTCTGTTTGTCTCACCCCCCTTCAAGAAGCCTTCTGAAAAACCTAAATTAGCAGTTCTAGTGCTCCTGTCGTCAGCGGCCCACAAGACATAAGAGATATTTGTCCCAGCAGGAGTTACAGCTAGGCAGGATTGTCTTCTATAAGGTCTCTCTTTCCACTGAGTCTAGATGGAGCCTTGAATGACCATGGTCCCATCTTGGTCAGCTTAGTGATATGATGATTACAAGTTAGCTAACACAGGTACCTGGGCTAAGATCTGGGCTTTCAGGCAGGGTGGGATCCTGCAGCTCCCAAACCATACAGATTTTGCGGATATCTGCTTTGGGAATGCAGCACAGGTATGAAAGAGCCAAGAGCCACACAAGGTGCAACACAGTGAGGAAAGTAACCTTCTACTAACATGATTTTTTGCCTTCTGTCTTCTATCAAATGTAGAGGCATTAAATTAAGTAATTTCCTCCTCTTTTATTTATTTCCCAATACCCAGCAGGTTTTTCATATATTAACATTTGCTATAGTAGAGTGGTGAATTATTGTGGTAGAGCTCAACTACTGTGGCTGGGAGAGTTTTGCAAAAACAGTGTTTTTCTATTAGACAAACATGGAGTTTTGGTTAGTCTGAGGTAGCAGCAAATGGAGCAGAAATGGAAAGCTTGGAAAGTCAAGAGATTGCTCTCTCTGGTTTGCTACTGACAAAGAAGGCATTCTTGAGTTGATAAGAAACTTTTTGCTCCTCCTTAATCTGATGTTGTTCTTTGCCAGGAACTGGAGCATAAGAATTAAAAATAATGGACCATCCTGCACCAATTATGAGACATTTGCACCTTGAATGCAGCCTATTGCTACTAGTAATCTATTATTAATTGTGCTTTTCCCAGTACAGATGGGGAAAACTGGGCTGCTTTGAAAACAGGCTTCCCTGTGTGTTGATGGAAAGAGGGACGATGGACATGTTTTGGGAGGGATGATGGACATGTTTTGGGAGGGATGATGGACATGTTTTGGGAGGGATGATGGACATGGTTTGGGATGCACATCGTGTTGCTTCTGGGACATATCCTGCCTGCAGGGGAGAAGAGGAATCCAGCATAATTATCATGGTCTTCACTTTGTTCCTCCCCAAATCCACCGAAAGGCTCATTGAGGAGGGTTTCTCCCTCAAGGATTTCACTTCAGCAGCTCCAGCTGAGGAGTGAAGGACCACCAGTTCCCCACCACATCCATGGGCAAAAGGTCTGGGAGACCAGGTTAGCACAAAGCTAGGTGTGGGATAGCTGCTCTCGCAAAATGGCCACGGGTGAAGTGTCTGAGTGGAAAAACTTTACTAAGAGGTGCATTGTGCTGCCTAAAAATAACTACTGCTTCTTTATCCAAACCACATCCCTCTGGACAGCGCTGGCATTTAAGCAGATCTGGATGAGAAGGGGGATCCTAATCAGAGAGACATTTCACTTTGGCCACAGACCTCTCTGAAGTCACTGAGTCGCATCTGCAGAGGTGAGGGGAGAACTTGGCCATCAACCCTTGGCCATCACCCATGCCTACGCACTGCTGCAGTGAGGTTGCTGGTTCAGTGCTTTCTTTAATTTGGGTGATTGCTTGCATGCAGAGGAGCAAATTAAAATCCCATGAACTCAGTTATATAAAGAAGCTCACAGCTCAGTGGACAAGGCTGAATGGGCTGACATGGAATCATGGAATCGCTTTGGTTGGAAAAGAGCTTTAAGATCATCAAGTCCAACTGTTAACCCAACGTTGCCAACTCCACCACTAAACCATGTCACTAAGCACCATGGCTTTTAAATACCTCCAGGGATGGTGACTCCACCACTTCCCTGAGCATCCTGGTCCAATGCTTCTCTAGACCCTTCACCAGCTTCGTTGCCCTTCTCTGGATGCACCCCAGCACCTCAGGGTCTCTCTTGTAGTGAGGGGCCCAGAACTGATTCAAGGTGCAACCTCACCAGTGTGAAGTACATGGGGGCAGTCACTGCCTTGGCCCTGATGCCACACTATGTCCATGACATGAGCAGGAGGTATCACTTGTCACCCCATCCTCTGACCCATGGGAGAAGATTCCTTCCAGACACCGTGTTTGCCTTCTCAGGAGTATTTACCTGGAGGGAACAGGCCGCCCAGGACCTGGTGTCTTCCCATGGGCTGTCTGCAGCGTACCTTGAGGACACCACAACCTGTGCCTGCAAGCTCTCTTCTCATCTGCCTCCCCCATCAGCAGGACTCCTGCATCTTCCCCTCAAGCAGGTGGATGCTTTGAATGGGAATAAAATAGAGGCATAGAATAGCATCATAGAATCAACAAGGTTGGAGGATCAAGGTCAAGGAACCCAGCAGCTCCATTCCCTCCACCACCCTCACCCTGTTGGGGGCTGCCCTTTGTGGAGCTCAGCTTTGCTCCTTCCACAACAGCAGAGGATTCAAATACGATTTAAAAACTAAGAATAAACCAGTCCCACAACACTTGCACTCTCTAAACTGCCTCTTTTTCTTCCTTTTCTTTCTCTAAATTTAAGATGGTGCCAGTCACCTTTGCTCCAAAAATACACAAAGCTGCTGCATAACTATTTTCCAAATAATTAATCTTTCCAGTGGAATAACTTAAAGCCCCACGTTTCCTGTTATGTTATACAGCTGCAATTTGTAACGAGAGATCCCGCGCTGCGCTACGTGGGCAGAGGGCCAAGGACGTGGCGCTTTACCTACACAAGAGCCCTACATAAATAATCCTTGGCTGCAAGTTAAACAGTTAGGTACTGTTTGGTTCAAGAAAAAAGAAGGGGGAAAACAAAAGCCTTTCTCCTGGTTGTCATTTCACAGCTCAACATTGAATTTTCAGTGCTATTTTATCACATTCTGCAAACTTCAGGGGCGGGGAATGCCCCTTTCTCATCTGTCAGGGAAATACATGCTCAGTCCCACCCCCAAGAAGTGGTTTTATTGATCAGTTTGCGTTTCAAACAAGTATGTTGTCTGCCATGAAGATTATAGCCTCCTGCATAGCTGGGATCTCAAGGTACACCAAGCATAAGCATAGCAGTCCTTGTTTTGCTGCCCTAAATCAGGCTTGGGGTGGAAATGATGGGAGATGGCCAGGAGATAAGGGAAGTACCCGGTGCCCCGGGACAGCCCTTGGCAGGCCACGGGAGCCAGGCATAAATCAGAGCTGCCCTGAGACAGCGAGAAAGGATGCCAGGAGCCGCGCTGGTCCCCTGCCAGCTGCAGCACGGGGCAGCCCCCAGATGATATAAAGCTTCCATTGGCAAGGCTTCACCCCTCCTCTGCCTGGCACAACCGGCAGCGCTGTCACGCTGCAGCGTGGTGGGTCTGGGCTCCCGAAATCCCTGACTCTCGCTTGCCACGTGTGTTTTATACATCCATAATAACAGCATCATGTGCATTGGGGAGGGAGGGGGATGCAGGGTTTAGTTGCAGTGGTAGCAGTGTTTATAGGTGTTATACATCATTGTCATAATCATGCGTGCTGCTATTATCCTTTCAGGATAACAGTGAGAAGGACTGGGATACAGTAAAAATCAGCTGTTAATCATAGTATTTTCAAATTGAGGGAAAGCATTTCAAAGGCTTAGGCCCCCCACTCTAAATCAGCAAAGAATGTGTGTATAATGTGCATGCGCACGGGTCAAACTTCCATTTCAACCCTAAAGATACAGCAAGGAGCTCAACAGGAGTTTGCTATGGGATGGGGAGATCTAAAAGCATCTAAGCCAGGTCAGCATCTAACTCCCTGTGCTGTCAGTGGAACTTTAAACATCTATTTGCACTTCCAGGCTGCTAAATACACTCAAAGCATCTACCCCATGGTTAATGGGGGTCTAATGTGGGGAAGTGGGATACAATGGAAGATGTGTCCCTCGTAAGACCAGATACTGGCTGCTTGCCTCCTCTTCTTGGTGGGGAGATAAGGATCTAAGTATGTTCCCTAAATCACAGTTCATCCAGCCCAGTGAGGGAGCAAGCCTGGAAAGATTGCTCCCAGCACCTCCAAACTTGCAGGATATGCCTATCTATCATGGGAGCTAACGTCAGACCTCCAGGCTATGGAGCGGGCTTGCTGGGAAGCACAAGCAAGGAGGCCAGGGGCCGTGGTTTCTCCTTGGCTCTATAGATGTCTCCTGCTCCCACTGGTGGGATTTATCCCAGGTGATGGAGAAGAGCCTGGTACCCATGTCAGGATCAGCCCTGCCCTGCTGTCTGGGATATGTGCCACTGCATTAGCCACAGCGTGCAGGAGTAACCCACCAAAAGGGAAATGATTTGATATTAAGCAAACAGGAGCACAGCTTCCAAAAGGCATGAAAATTATTTTGTTTCATGCTTAGCATAACCCTATTACCACAACATCCTGACTGAATTATGCCAAGCTTCCCAAGCACACACACACTGACAAACAAAATTCCCTTTTGGGCTACTCATTGACAGTGAGAAAATTCAGAAGGGGAAGCTCCTGAAAAGAGGGAATTTGAATAAAAAGTGTCCTCCGGAACGTAACTACAAAGTGGGTATCATTGTGCTTTGATATTTATAATGGCAATTGTTCTCCTCATTGTGAAATACATTACTTTTGTACCAGCAATTCCTTGGAAAAAGCTTAATCTCATACACATTGTGCATTAGGAAACCACTTGAATTAAGGTATCTTAGAGACACTGATCAATACAGTGGCCAGGAAGCCCAGGAAGAGAAAAAGAGGCAAAGTTATTTCCTTCCATCAGGAGAGGGCTTTTTATTGTAAACACGGAGGGAGGTAGCTTACACTGCACTATGAGAAATGATGCTTGTGTCTTCACTTTGCCTATCCAAAACCATAGCTGGTGGATTTGCACTGAAGCAAGGTGGTAATTGCACTTCAAGAGCATTTAGCATCCTCCTTGCACATGGGTAAGTACCCCACATGTCATTAAACTCTGGGCATCTAACAGAGCTGGTGTCACTGAACTGGAGAAGCAATTAAATCACAGTCATCGCTATAGAGTTTCAGTGGTTGATTAGGCTGTGATGATGGAAAAATGAAGCCCTTGCAAGCAGGCTGTGGAAGGAGATGGTCAGAAGAGAATGAAATCTCACCTTGTTTCATTAGCTGGCTCTCAGCAGCTAAGGGGAGCGGTCCATTGCATCAGCACAACTCTCAAGATTTATAGGTGCTGCCTAAAGCTACCAAAATATTGACTGAGCTATCAAAACACCAGGGTTATGAACACAAAGACCTCTTTGCTTTGTAGATAGCTGATTTTGGGGGGCCCGAGAGTGCAGGTTCTCAGGGAATTGCCAGGCATGGCTGTGACCTCTTGGTTCCAGCAAAATATAAACAGCAGCAGAGGGGAGATGTCTTGGAATTAACATCATGACCTGACACGGGTAAAACCAATCCTTTGGGGTGCAGGACAGATCCGGTTCCTGTGTAATCATGTATGTCTGACCAGTGTGTGAGCCCCAGGCTGCTTCCTGCTCTATCCTGGGCTGAAAGGCTGCTGCTGGAGAGGGACTGGCTGAGGGAGCTGCTGCTGGCAATCAATGGGAGCTAAGAAGCATTAACAGTGCTGGTGGTGGCTGAGCTGGTATCAGTAAGTAAGCAGGCTGGTTTAGTACCCCTAAGGGGTTACCTTATAGATGGAAGTGGGTGAGAGTGTAAGGGAAGGATATGCCTTGTAAATTAAAGTGGTGAAGCCAGCTGAAACACTTCAATCCACCTCCGGGGGCAGCCGTGAAGGTATCCCTTCAGTCCTCTATGCTGTATCTCTCCTGACATCCTCCTCTTTCCCCCTTCAGTCCTGTCCCTTCATCAGAAACCAAATTCATCAGATGGAAAGAGACTCAAAGGCTGTGCCTGTGTCTCAGCTCTGGCAATGCTGGCCTCCATCCTCCCATGTTATCCCATGAGGTTCTGCATCCAAACACCCTCATGCCACCCCCTGGGGCATGCACAAGCCCCTTCCTCACCACACCATGAAAACCTCTTGTTGGCAGGCTGCAGCAGAGAGCTGATGCTATTTTAAACACTGAAAAATCCCGACAAAAATAGCAAGAATGACTTTGCACTGTATGGGGTGCTGCACAGGGAACACACAGTGAGCCTGGTGTTCCGCTTTGAGGCTGCTCCCTGGCTCTCTTATTTATCAGTATGTCAGAGGAATGCACAGAAAAAGCTTTTCCCCAAGGTTTTGGGTAGAAAAGGCCCATTGAGGGAAAAGTAATGAGCCAACATCTTCCTTTCTCCTAGGGGAGTCCCATGGACTCATGGTATTGCCTGCATTAGGAGTGGCTTGGGTATGGCTGGGCTTTTCCTGTGCTGGTGGCTTAAGTGATCAGCACAACGCTGCATACTTGTACTGCTGCATTTTCAGCCTCATCACAGCCTAAACAAGCTCCAAGTGGCAGCTGCGGGCACATGGGCAGCCTTGGCTCAGCCAGCAGAGCTGCACTCGAGGGAGCAACCCAGCACCCAGGCAGCCCATGAGCTCCCCAAGCCCCATGAAATCAGGCTGGCAAGCCAAGGGCTGGCTGGCAACCAGGGCAAAAGCTGCCTTCAGTGCTGCTCCAGCCTGAGCAATTCCGAGGATGGCAAAGGGTTGGAGTGAAGTAGATGGATCCGGCCAAATCCTTCAGCAAGCCCACAGGCAGAGCACACCATGGGGGTATTCAGCTTGTGCATGCAAGCAGAGTGTCAGCACTATGCTGGAAGCAGGGTGCTGGTCCATGCTATGCTTCCAGTGTAATGGAATTACTCTGGATTTCTGCGAAGCTTTTCTCAAAAGTAATATGTTTTCCTTCCTTTTTTTAATTTTATTTTTAATTTAGCGCCTTCTTTTCTTTTTCATCAAGGAAAACTGCAAAGGGAAAGAGAGGCCAAACCAAGTGAATAAACAGAAACCAAAATGCTTTAAAACCTCGTCATGAACACTTTTTGTTTCAAAGCAAAGTAAGTGCAGAGTAACAGTGGACTAACATGAAATCCTTGCCTTTTCCTTGTTCTTGCTCTTTCTTCATGCATGACAAAACCTTGAGTTCACTTTTTCCATCAGAGTCATCCCAAAGACGGCATACCACCTGGTAATGGCTTTGTGTCAGCATAACTCTCACTAGACATCAGGGCAATCCTATCAGCAATTTGCCTCAACCCTGGAAAAACTTTTAACATCTTCTGCATGGAAGAGACACAAATTCAGGATAAATTTCGCCTTATTTTTTCCACTGCTTGCAGAAATGCGTATTTTGGGTAGTTTCTCCCGAGTCTGAAGCAATAGGTGGCAAATGAGCAAAGAAGGTTGGGGAAGAAATGGAAAGGGCAGGATGAGAGATCACAAATAGCTCAGGGGAAGGGATGTAGCAGGAAAAGTGATGGATTGGGGGAAAAAAGCAAGCCAACCAAAAAGCAAAATAAACTTAGAGAAATATGGAGGAGTTCCAGTGAACGGGGAAAGAGAAACAATCTGGGAACGGCAAGCAGTGATGGGGATGGTATATTTAGTTAAGCCACTGGCACTTTCCTCTGGTGGGAAAAGTGACAATTGCAGGGTTTAGGTCTTAATCCAACAAGGGAATTTCAGCATGGGTTTAGTTTTAAAGATGTGAGCAGCCCTCATTATTTCAGTACAGAAGGGTAGATCCCAGCTCGTACCAAGCCTGTCAGCATGGGCCTCACTGTTAAGAAAAGAGATGTCGTGAGACCTCACCTGGAGCATTGTGTGCAGTTCTGGTGTCCTCAACATAAAAAGGACATGGAACTGTTGGAACAA
>JBCJKH010047951.1:0-11036 GCA_039877255.1 Loriculus beryllinus | reverse complement strand
CCCTCACAGGGAAGAGCTTCTGCCTAAGAGCTCAGCTCAGTCTCCTCTGTTCTGGCAGGTTAAAGCCATTCCCCTTGTCCTGTCCCTACAGGCCCTTGTCCAAATCCCCTCTCCAGGTTTCTTGTAGCCCCTTTAGGCAGTGGGAGCTGCTCTAAGGTCTCCCCTTAAGCAGCCTTCTCTTCTCCAGGCTGAACAAGGCTGACTCTCCAGAATATCTGATAAGCATCCCATTCCTCACCTCTCCCCGCTGCCTGGCAAACACTGCTGAGCATTCCCCCTTCCATTCCCCACCAGCGCTGTCACCTTGCGGATGGAAACAGGGGTTCAGGCTCACTGGGACACCCCACAGCGCAGGCAGCAGGCGCTGGAGGGACCTTCAGCCCTACCTGGGGATTAACAATGGTGTCGGCATCGTCCAGCCGGATGTTGTCATCGATGAAGATGTGGTGAACGCTGGGATCATGGGGGTCAATCCACAGGGGTTTCCCACCGCGGGAGGAGAACTGATTTCTGGCCCACCTGAAACAGCAAGCAGGACAAGGAGCAGTCAGGGAGGGAGAGGGGAACAGCTCTCTGGTAAAGGCAGGTCAGGTACAACAACGGAGACCGTCCTGTCCCTCTGCCTGCTCCTGCTTCCTGGGAAAGGGACATTTTGCAGCGAGGTGACAAATCAGAGGGTGTTTGGAGAAAAGCAGGAGGTAAACTAAGGCCTGAGGAAAGATTATGACAGCCCCATCAGGCTGCCCACAGGCAAAGCTGGGAGCATGCAAGTGATAGGGCCCCCAACAGTGTAAAGACCTCAAAACTCAGAGCTATCCCAGAGCAGGAGAAGCTCCGAGAATCACAGGAGAGGAGGAAGCTCAGTGCCCTGTTTCTCACCAGTCAAAGTGGTCTTGGAAGCCGCCAATTCCCTCGAAGGAGCTGAAGTAGTTGTAAAGCTTCCTTGCACCCTCCCGGGTGGTCAGGCGCTCTGCTCCCCTTGTCAGCACCACCTCCCGCTTGCTGCAGCGTATCTGCCCAGGGGTGAGGTCCACAGGGAGCTGCAGGATCACAGAGAGCGGGAGAGGAAAGGTTGCCAAAGCAGACAGGTTGGTTGGTGCACTGGAGGCTCCCCACTGCACAGCATGGGAAGATGGTGCTGGAGCAAAAGAACAGGAAGTGTGGAAGCCTCCAACCAAAACCTATCTCCCCTGGGATGGGAGGGAATGACCTTGCCACGCACCGCCCATGTTTCAATCTCCATTCCCTAAGAATACTCCAACGAACAACGGAGGCAGCTTCCAAAGCCTGCACCCAGCATTCCTGCCGGTGTGCTGCCAGGGGGAGAGCACGGCTGGGATCAGCTCCGCTGCAGCAGCCCCTCTCCAAGAGAAAGGATGCTCTATCCAACTTGGGATACCCCAAGAGGAGACCTTTCCCAGCAGGATCCATACACACACATGCTTCCTACTGCTAACAGCTCCATCCACGCTGTGCTCCCTCCCTGGTGCTTTAAACACCAAAGCCAACCAAGTGTCAGCAGAGCATCCCAGCACAGGGATCCGTGCCCTCGGGTACCACTCACCGCCACGTCCCGCAGCGCAGGGAACTGGGGGTGCTGCCCCTCCAGGGCGCAGCCGACAGCGCGGAGGGCGCGGGGCAGGTCAGTGCCGAACGTCCTGAAGATGACAGCGAAGGCCCGGCCGTCCCGGTGCAGGCCGTCCAGCAGGCGCAGGAAGGCGGGGAGCAGGAGGTGGTAACGCTTGCTGGGGTCCCCCTGCACCGAGAGCTCCTCGTGCGGCCGGCCCGGCCACTCCAGCAGCTGCAGGTGGCGGCCGTGGAGGCTGCGGAAGCGGCGGCCCGGGCCCCTCTCCGTGAACGCGGGGTCCCGGCGGTGGTGGCTGTAGTAGCTGAGGGCACCGGGGCACGGCGGGCGCAGGGACGGGCGGTCGCTCACCCACTGCCACTCGCCTGCAAGAGAAGGGGGGGGGGGGGGCTCAGGCGCTGCTCGATCCCCGGTCCTCACAAACCCCGGTTTCCCGGTGCTCACCGGCGGTGCCGGTGCGGCCCCAGGTGACGGTGCTGAGGAAGCTGTTGAGGGCCGCCCGCGGGCCCTGCCCCGACACCGTGTCCGCCACCACCACCGTGTTGTTGAGATCCACGTGAAGCACCAGCCGCCGGCCGGATCCGCTGCTCATCTCCCCGGCACCGGCACCGGCACCGGTACCGGTACCGGCCACGCCGCCGTTACCTGGAAACGGCGCCACTTCCTCCCGCCCCTCTTCCTCCCGCCAGCGCCCCCTGCCGGCCCGGAGAGGGGACCCCCGCCCGCCACCGGCGCCGTGACCGCCGTTACCATGGACACCGAGCGGGGGGGACGGGGGGGGCGTGTCCCCGGTGCGCGGAAGCGGAAGGGGGCGGTGGTTCCGGCGCTCCGCGGGCGGCCATGTTGGATCGGCGGTCGCGGCGCAGCGGCGGGTCTGGCGGCGGCCGGTAGGTTGAGGCCGGCGGTGCCCGGGCCCCGCGCTCCCGGGCGGGGGCGCTGCCGAGCCGGCGGCCCCGGGCGCTGGGGGCGGAGCCCCGCCCCGGTCCCCGCCTCCTCCTCTCTTCCCCTCCTCGCCTCCCCCGCCCCGCCCCGGGCCGCACCCGCTGTGTGCACCGAGCACGTCCCGCAGCACCGGGCAGCGCCGCGGCTCCTCCGGGCCGGGCCTGGCGATATCGGGGTGCGGGACAGGCGGTCGGGAACGGGCAGCGCCTCCGCCGGGGGTTCACGGGGAGAGGCTGGTTCCCTCCCGGTGCCCTCGGGCTGCTCCAGCCCGGAGCACCGCGGGAGACACCGCGGGGTCCGTCCCCGTTGCTCCGTGCCCGCACAGCCGGGCCTTAACCCCGCAGTGGCCCCATGGCGCTGCACCGGGGCACGGCCCTCCCGGTGGTGGCTCAGGTGAGGGCTCTTGGTGTTGGGTGGACATCGGGGCTCAGCCTGCCCCTGGGCGGGCTTGGGCCGCACAAAACACGACCAGGCGGATGGATGCTGAGGGGTCCTGTCCCCATGGGTGTCACGGCCTCTGTGTCCGACATCTGAGTCCGACATCTGAGTGTCCCTTATGGTGGTGTCCCAGCTGCTCCTGAAGAAGATCCATTCTGCAGCCCGTTGTTCCTTGTGCTTCTCCCTCTCTACCAGATCAGGATTTAAGCTTTACACCCTGCTGGCTTTGCCTGTTCCCTGTGGAGGTGGCAAATCTCACCTCTGGCTGTGACACCGGCCGTGGCTCCGTTGGTTCCCTGCCTGCCTGCCCTCTGCCGTGGGAGATTCCCTGCGTTATCCTCCTCCAAATCCCTGTGACGTCCGCAGAGCACTTGACTGGGATTAGTGTGTCATGTGGAGGCTCTTACCCGCTGCTGACCTGTGCTTCCCCTTCTGCCGCTCCTTTGGCTTCTGACCCTTCCCTGCCTGTGCCGCTGGTGGCCGCTCCGGGGCCGGTATTCCCGGAGGTCCGTGAGGAGCACTGGCAATGATTGGTTCCTTTCTCTGCTCGGGCACTAACTTTTCCATCACAGCTTTGTTGCCTGCACAGTGCCCTCTCTCATAGTGTGTCTGACACCTTCCCTGTTTCCCTATAAAGGGGTTTTCACCAAATCCTTGTTATTTTCAGGCTTATCACTGAAACTGAAGATTTTATAACTTCAGTGGAGCTGGTGAGGCCACCAGCTCAGTGTGAGAGGGTCAGAGTCCTCCTGGGTGCATCTCTGGCCAGCTCCTCAGTGCCTGTTGTATATTTGAACCAATAACCAGCTCTTTTTCCCCAGGCAGGCAGCTGTGCAGTGCCCTGGGCGTGATCCCAGTGTTTTCCCTCAGGCCATTGTACACTTGGCCCTGGTGATGTGTGTTTCCTTCTCACCGCCCTGCTTGAGTTTCCTGCTTCCTGCTCCCTTGGCAGTGAGTGCCCCTGGATCAACACCAGTTTGCTGGGACAGCGAGCTGCAGACCGTTGTTCAAACAAGAGAGCAGCAAGGAGCGGTGTTGCCTCACCACAGCCTTTGGCGTCGACAAGGCGCAGCTGAAAGAGCCTCCAGCTCTCCTGTCAGGTCTCCAGGAGGATGCTGCAGCTCTGGCAGGGACTCAGAATCAATTTGTGAGCAGAATCTATTAGGAAGGTGGAAAACTGAATGTGATGCCAGGATAGACTTGAGGTGCTCAGGCTTGTTAGCGTTGGGATGGCTCCATCGTGGTGTTCTCAGTGAGGGTTCATTTCTCAGGGCTGCTTTACCAAAGGAAAATGAGATCTGGTTACTCAGAGCTGGGCTGTGTCAAGGTCAAAGTGGGAACAAGCTGCAGAGTTCACTGTGTTAACCATTGGAACCCATTATCCTGGACTGGGTTGGACGGGATTGCCTGAAATCCTGGTTTAGGGTTGAGGATATATTCAGGATGATTTGGTTTTCTGCCAGAGAGAAATCAGTGACAGGATTTTCTTGATGATGCTTCTGACGTGGGTGATGCCCAGATTCTGACCTGATGTCTGTGAGTAGCCATACCTGGCTTACCAGTTTACCTGCTTAAACCCACGAGCTGATTTCAGTTGCTGTGAGCTAACTGTCTTCTCTCTCCTTTTGAGGTGTTCAGAGTTGTTTTCCCAGTAATTTGGACCTTTCCAAAGTGCCCGCTTGCCTAATGCCATGAATATTGCAGTGAACAATGTGGAAGAAAAAGCTGTCCATTCCTGGTCAAGAATTTCCTCTGCAGGACAGAAAGTGCTGGAGGAAGCCCTCCGCGTCTTCAACCCCATGTCCAAGGACCTTTCGGACACAGAGACCCAGCTGGTGGCCTTCATTCAGAGCCTGAAGGAGGAGGGCTACCAGCCCACCATTCTGAGGAGTAAGGATGTGTACGGCTACAGCTCGTGCACGGCGGCCACACCGACTCAGACAAAAGAGAGCAGCCCTCAGCACTGTGCCAGCACCACTAAGAGTCCAACCAGAAACACCACAGCCGTGGCAAAGGTGCCTGCTGAGCCCACCGGCGTGCCAGTGAACTCTCTGAAAGTCTCCACTCAACCTGTCCCGAAAGGGGATTCCACAAACCTCCTCTTGAGCTCCCTGAAGCAGACAAAATCCAGCACATCCAAGGCTGCAGCAGTGGGCTTCCCTACAAACGTGTATCCTGATGTGTATCCAGCCATGAGACTGTCGGTGGTTCTGGAAGCTCTGGTGCCGCTCAAAGCCACCGCGTCCTGTTTGGAGTCCAAGTACACACGAGGGCGTCTTGGGATCTCGCCCTCGGATCTTAAACTCCTCAAGGCTTCGAGTCCCCCAAGGAAGTTTCCTTCAGGCAAAGCAGCCAAACTGACCAAGGGTAAGGGCTACAAGCGCTTGGTAAAGAAAGCACCGGATTCTGCCAGCCTGGCTTTGAATCTCCTGAAGGGACCAAAGGGTGGAGTGCTGCAGGAGAGCAACGCTTGCAAAGCCTCGGGAGTCCTCAATGGGAGAGTCACAGGCAGCTCATCCCAGGGCTGCACTGCAACGCCACAGGCCAAGACCTTGAAAATCAAAGATAAGGAAGCTCTTGTGGGGAAAACAGAATGGAAAGACAACAGCACCTACCGGGAGGGCACTGGGCAGAAGAAGAGAAGAGCCACGGAGGCGAGGGAAGCGCCGCAGAGGAAGAAAGCAAATACCATTCCTGCCCGAAACAAACCTCGCCGGGCTCAGAGCACTTTGAACCTGCTGAAATTCCAGGCCATCAAGGTGGGCAACTCTTCCTCTGACGACGAAGTGAGGAGGAGAGCACAGAAGATTCTTAGGGTCAACCTGTCCCCCGTGATCCGAATTCAGCCCTTGTCCCACGCTCACAGCGTACCCTGAAGGTCTTCACTCTGTCACTTTCTGCTTTTGTAAGTAAGTAAATACGAGCCCAGCACCAGAGCGTGGAGAGGTTGGAGACTGGAGCTCTGGTGCCTGGGGGTGACCTGTTGACTGACCTGCAGACAAAGCAGCCTGCTCCTGTGCTGCTCCTGCCTTGTCTGCTCCGCAGAGCTGACTGCAGAAGCACAAGGACCTGTTGGGGATGGTGACACGAGGCCAGCAGGTCGGAGGGCTCTCTTCCCACCTCAGGATGTGGCAGGCTGAGCTCTCGTGCAGGGGGAGGACACGGGACTTTCTCATGACATTGATGCACTGTGATATTGCTCTTTTTTCAAGCTGTACATTTACTGGGTTTATTTTGATCAAATTTTATAACTTTATTATCTATATATCTATATATCCATATATGTGCACGTGGCCCAGGAGCTGTGGGACGATGCACTCCCTCCATCCCTCTGGGATTGGGTTTGATAGCTTTTGTTCCCCTTCAGCTAGTGTTTTGTTGGAAGGTGCCGGGATTTCTCTGTGACCCAGTGTTGTGACAGCTTGTTTTGGGCTCTGCTGAGCAGCTCAGAGGCAGGCAGAGCTGTAGCCACTTGTTTGCCTCCAGAAATGCCAAGCAATTTGAAGAATTACCAGCTCATCATTGACTATAGTTTTAATCACGGTTTTGGTATTACCTCTGCATAGGGGGGGTGTGTTATGGGGCTGTTGCCTGCAATTCTCTAGGTGCCTCTTGTGTTTCTTGGTAGCAGAAGCTCTGAACTCATGGTAGGGGTTTGCCTCCAAAGAGCGATTCCTCCTCAGCACCAGTGTTATTCCGCTCTCCTGCACCCTGGGTGCAGCCATAGAACACGAACTGTGACTGTCAGAGCCGAAGGACTGGAGCTGTGAGCAGGAATTGTGTAGTTTCCTGCTCACCTTGTGACTGCATTGCTGTTGCTGGATGTTTCAGGAGCAGGTTCTAGGCAGAGTAGACACAGGCTGCGTTTGAATGTATTAGCTACATCCTGCTGTTCCCAGGGCTCAGTGGGATACTTGAGCCTGAATCAAAGCAGGAAAGCAAAAGATTTGACAGAATTGATGCCAGCACTCAAACAGATTGTTTCTCTCTGTCGGTTTGTGGGGGTGAAGCAGTAGGAGAAGAAGATCAGCACCGTGTTGTGATGGGTGGCAGCTTTGCTGTGCCATCGGGGGTATTGTGAGAAGGTGTGTGCCAGGTGTGAAAGCTCCCAGAGCGCAGGCTCTGTGCATCCCCGGGAGGCACTGTGGAACCTCCTGTGCCAGGGGCATGCTGTGAGATGCAGTCGGATGCTGTGGGATGCAGTCGGATGCTGTGGGATGCCGTCGGATGCTGTGGGATGCAGTCGGATGCTGTGGGATGCAGTCAGATGCTGTGGGATGCCGTTGGATGCCGTGGGATGCAGTTGGATGCTGTGGAATGCTGTTGGTTGCTGTATCATGTGAACACAGGCTGTGCACTGGCAGAGGTCGGGTCTGCTCTCCACAGGGAGGGATCTGCGAGCTCTAGGAGGAGCATCACATTGGAGCAGTAGGTGCTGTCACTGTCACCTGGGAGGGACTGTCTCCAGTGAGATGATCTGTGTTGGGAGCTTGCAGAAGCAGAACCTGGTGGCTCGGAGAGAGGAGGCAGCATCAGGCCAGGCTCTGCAGCACTGGGCCAGTAATCCACTCACCAGCTCCAAATACCAGTTATCTGATCTAGTAATCTCTGTGGACATTGGCTGAAGGGATGAGCTCCCTTGGGAAGCCTCAGCTCCTCACGTTCCAGCCTCTCCCTAGCACCTGGCTGCATTTCAGTGCTTTGCAAAAGGGGTCAGTGTCTGATCCCCAGCTCAGGCAGGAAAATCTTGGCGCAGAGGGGAGAGAAGAGGTGGGTGAGTGTCCCAGGGCACAGCCAGGGGTCCCCCTCCTCACCCAGGTAGAGCAGGGTGAAGGTTCTCCCTCTGGGTCTGATTTCAGGCCCTGAATCCCATGCTCGGGCTCTGTGTGGTTGTGCTGCGTTGCTGTCAGAGCTCATCACTTGCAGTGGTTGGGACTGACCTGTGAATGCCGCTGGTTGGCTGCGGACGAGGAGGAAATATTTACTTCTGTGGTTTGAAACGCCCTGGCAGAGAGTTCCGTGCCCTGACCTGGTGCTGGATGAACAGGGACCTTCTGTCACTGTTAACCAGCCAAAAATTGCTTTGTCCCTTTTGCTCCCGCTCCTCCAGACCTTTCTCATTCCCACGCTCCCAAAAGCCAGGTCTGGAAGTCTTGCACTGAGGTTTCTCTTTTTGGCTGTTCCTGAGGAGTGCTCTGAGCTCCTGCCTGTGGTATCGCTGCCTCACAGGCTGCTCAGCAGCTTCCCTCTTCCCAGCCCCTTATAAGGACACCGAGAGCTGCCTCTGGAGCCTCTTCATGCAGCACAGACATCCCAGCACGGCCTCTGGTGGGAAAACAGCCCTGCATCAAGCAGGCTGATTCGGGTTGAGCTTTTCCTCCAGCCTGAGCACCTGAGGCCATATCCCTCCTCATTGTGCTGTCTCTTCTCCCAGCTGCACTGTTGCCTGCCTCCCCGCTGTCCTCCATCACCCCTTGCCTCCGTCACCCCTTTGCCTCCATCACCCCTTTGCCTTTCACAGCTTGGGCTTTTGCCAGGCAGGCATTTGGCTTGTGCTGTTGCTTAACACATCCAACAGAGCATCTTGCCTCAGTGCTGCCATGCCTTTCCCAGCACTGAGCTCAGTTCTGCAAATGCTTGGCAGTAATGTCCTTCCCAGGCCAGCGGCACGAGGTGTTCTGCTCCATAGGGAGAGATGAGTATTAGAAACCCTTCTGTGCCACTGAGGCTGCTGCAAGGGAAGCCAGCACCCCATTCAGTGCTCCAGGACTTGCCCATCACCAGTCCAGTCTCTATCAGCCCTTCTGCATATCTTTTAACAGGCTGCAGGGCCCCGTGCTACTGGGCAGCACTGGAGCTCGATTCTCTGCCCTCCTCACGCCTTCTCTTCCCCCTTGCAGGTAATTTGGGAACTTGGCTGGAAGGATTCCAGTTCTAGATTCTAGATTCTTCTAGTGGAAGGTGTCCCGTGGCAGGGGTTGGGACTGGATGAGTTTTAAGGTTCCTCCCAACCCAAACCAGTCTGGGATTCTCTGATTGCAGCTTGTTATTCCCAGAGGGACATTACAGCCCCTGGTGCCAATGTCATCACCTGCTGCCTGTCCAGTGCAGGCAGATGTGTGCCTGCAGCCTCTCAGCTCAAGGCCCCTTCATCTCATGCCATGGTCTGTGTGCTCCTGGAGTCCAGGACCTTCAACACCGATGTGCAAGAGGCTGCCTAAGACCTGGTCTAACCAGAGCGATCCCTTCCACCCCATGTTACCCTGTGACAGCAGCCTTGCCTTCCAGGGCCCTGTGCAGCAGGGCAGGGCACACAGAAACACATTGCCTGGGGTGCTGTGGTCTCTGCTGCGTGCGGGTTGTTCAGACCTGTTTCTGTATTAGTCACTTTGAATTCATCCAAGTGCCTAACCTGGCCTGTGCTGTTCCCGGGCACCGTGACAGCCGAGAGAGCTTTGGAGGCTCTCTTAGGAATGCTCTCACTGCATGCTTCGTGCCACCGTCACTTCTGGAAGCGCTGCAGCCGGCGGTCAAAGGGCTGCTCATCCAACTGATGGGTTTGGGAATCGTTTTTCCTTTTATTCAGCTGCCAAGAACCACGAGTTTGTGCTTCGCCTCGATCAGGCGAGGTCCTGGAGCTTCCTGCGTGCCTCAGATGTCCGTGGGGAGAGCAGCTCGCCCGGCAGGCGCTGGAGGGGAAGCTGACATCGGATACCACTTGAACTCACATTGTTAATTGGTAGCAACGTTTTGAAGCTCATGTCCACTCTGATCATGTTTCCCCATCTGCCACCGCTTGCACTTGGAGAAGTTTCTCTTTGGCCTCTTCTCTGCGAGCCAGCCAGTGTGGTGCTGCTGCTGCTTCCAGGCTGGTTGGTTCCTCTCCCCCCCCCCCCCCGAGCCAGCTTGTACAGAATTCCTTAAGCACTTTTCTGCAAAATAAGAAGGGATTATTTTGTTATTCCTGGTTTGTAGCCCAATAGCGGTGTTCCAGCGCGAGGAGGAGGAGGAGGTGTGCTCCCCTCATACACCAGCAGCTCTTCTCCACCAGTGGAGCTGGTGGAAGACTCCCAGCTCCTGCTGTGTCTGGAGGGCTTTGGGTTTTGGGCCTGTGGACAGAATTTGGGCCCTTCCAGTTGACTTGTGCTGTGTTCATGGCCAGACCTTGCCAGCATGGTGGAGGTGCAGCCACTCCAGTTGTTCCATCACTTTGGGTTCAAGTTCTCTGCACTATGTGGGAGCTGGGCCTTTGGCCATAGTACAGGGGATGTGTGGGGATGCAGAGCAGGTTTGTGCCTCAGCTTCCCAGGAACTGAGGATGGGAGGATCCTTGTTTTAAGCATGGATGGCAGGGTCGGTGCTGGGCTATGTGGAGCACTTGCTGCTCAAGCAGGTTGGTTTGTGTGGGATCCACAGTTCCTGTTTCACTCTTCAAAGTGGCTCTGTCCCATTTGCTCCCCTGGTCGGATGGGGACTGTGCCATGAGCTGAGGTGGGCTCAGCTCTTCTGGGGCACCTCACAGCTTCCTGACTGTGCTGGATGGGCTGGCACCACCCCTGGAGAGGGCAGCAGGGCAGGCTGCTGCCAGGCCCTGCTGTTCAGCGCTCTCATAGAGAGCACCAAGATCATGTTTCTCTCTTCTTGCAGCCCATTCCTGCTGTTGGGAAGGTGCCAGGAGCCTCGCTGGCTGGCGGAGCAGGGATCTGTCCCCAGAAGCCAGGACAGCCCCCACGAGGGCAGGGTGCTGAGTGAAGGGGTGATGAGTGGGGTGTTGAGCGAAGGGGTGTCCGGTTGTGTGACACTGGCGGCTTGGCCAGCTGCTGCCTCCAAAGCCGTGGTGCTAAGGGCAGACCCCTTTCTTCACTTAGGAACACCAAGGAGATGTGGTGGCAAAGTGAAAAGCTGGGATCAAGGAAAACCACAGACACCAGCAGCTTCTGCTGCAGGAAGTGTGCAAACAGGAGCCAGGTCTGCAGTGTGCCATAGCCATGCTTCCATTCCACCTGCTGCGGGAGCCTGTCCTGCCCTGCCTGGTGGCACTACACAGGTCCTGGAGGTGCCCTTTTGGGGC
>JBCJKH010047950.1:24521-37170 GCA_039877255.1 Loriculus beryllinus | reverse complement strand
CTGTGAGGGTGCTGAGGCACTGGAATGGGTTGCCCAGGGAGGTTGTGAATGCTCCATCCCTGGCAGTGTTCAAGGCATGATTTAGTGTGAGGTGTCCCTGCCTGTGGCAGGGGAGTTGAAGCTGGATGATCTTAAGGTCCTTTCCAACCCTAACTATTCTATGATTCTGTTCCCTGTCAGCAACAGTTTCATGCTGTCATTCTAAGACACTAAGAAGTTTTGTTCTATTGTTGTCTCAGACCTTTAAGATTAAGCAGGACTTGATCTTTTTAAAAAGAGAAGTTTCTCTTGCTTTGGTGTTCTTTCCCTAAAAGTCAGATGCCAGAGCTGCTGGGTCCTCAGAATTGCTCACAGGACCCAGGGCTGGGAGACTGCTCTGTGAAGGAGCAGCATGAGCAATTTAAACTTGAGATCATACTGTGGCTTCAAAGGGCAGCGCTTCCTCCTGCTTTGTACTCGGGCAAGGGCAGCCACCCCAGTTTGTTATTGCACGGCTATTTTATCTTCCTGTTCCTCAATGGCTTGCTTTTTCAGGCAGGCCAGTGAACTGCAGTTTCATATCTCTGAGAGTCCAGGGCTCCAGATGTGTGAGTGAAAGTACCTTGCAGAGCAAGACTTTCAGTTTCTCTTGTGGGATGTTTGGTTTGTTGTATTTATCAGTCTGAAGTAGATTTGATTGTTAAACGGAGCCAGTTTGAGACCTGAACTTATGTTTTATGGCCTTGCATTTTAGAACCCAGATGATATGTGACATTGTAATTGTAAAATAGCTTGGTAGGTCTCCTTACTGTGTGAATTTCAGGGGCTTTTTTAATATTTTCTAAGTTTTAATATCACTAGCAGTGAAAGACGGCATACATTAGGTTTGGTAGCACTTCAAACACGAGAGCAAAATACCGTGATGAAAGTGTTGATGCTGTTCTTGAACCCTTAACTTGCGCTGCAGAACATCTGTTTAATTTGAAGTTTGCTGCAAAGGAACTCAACAGGAACTCAAAAAAATGTGACAAAGAAGAAAAGGCTGAGAAAGCTAAAATTAAAAAGGTAAGCAGTGAGTCTGAAACAACTCTTTAGATCTGTTTACAGATTATGGCAGATTTTACCATTTTCGTGGTACACACACTAATAATACCTTGGTAGATGTTTGTGGTTTCAAATACATGATTATTAATCTTCCCATACTTAAGAAATATGGGGATACATTCTTGTGTGTCCTCTTGCACAGCTTGTGGCGTTTTCTTCCTGAGAATATTGTTTTATGTATTTTGTCAGAGACTGTTGTTCTCAAAGTTAAAAATATTTAATCTTATTGTTTATCATCTTGAACTGAAAGGGTTTATGAAGAGGAACTTCAAAATAGTTTTTGAGTCCTTAGAAGTAGTAAAGTGAGAGGCTAAATTGTTTTTCACTGGTTTTGTCCGTGAGGTACAGCTGTGCCAACTGCATATGTCTTTGGGTCTTGATACTGAAAACATTCTTAGGAATGAGAAAATCATGTTACTGTAGCTCTGTAAAGCCTCCTAGTTGAAGTGCATGTCAGATACCATCCTTGAAAAGAAGTTAGGAGTTCATATCTTGGAAAGTTTGAGAACTTACATGGAGGAAGGAGAAGTTTATTTTCTCTTTTAGTAGAAAAGACACTGTAATGAATTGATGCTTATTTCAAAACTAATATGGTACTCAGGAGTCATGCTTACAGGAGCAGGGAAGGTTAAAATGCTTTTTCTTTTTTCTTTTTTTCAGGCAATTCAGAAGGGTAACATGGAAGTTGCACGGATACATGCGGAAAATGCAATCCGACAGAAGAACCAAGCCATCAATTTTTTGCGCATGAGTGCCAGGGTAGATGCTGTAGCAGCAAGAGTTCAGACTGCAGTGACAATGGGCAAGGTAAGTCTTGTTTTCACAAATCTATTGCAAGGATGAGACCTCTGATCTTAGAAGTGACTTAATTTTGTCTATAATGAGCTGAGAAGTTCTAGTTTTGGTTTCAGACATAGTGAGTAGTAAATCAGGTACTGGAATCACCCTGGCAGCTGATCTTTAGGAATAGATTGCTATGCACTATATTTTGTAGCTAGTAACTCTTGTTAGCTGTTATTAAGGAGACAGTGTGTTTTACTGGTTACACTTCTGATTGTTTTGCAAAGATAATTGCTCCCCTTCCAAATACATGAAGACATGTTGTAGGACTTGTGACGCCAGGTGTTGTTTTTAGCTCAAGTAGTTTATGGTAAACGGCTGTACTGCTCTTCAGCCAGAGAGTTTATTCTGTGATCTGTGTACTAAATATATCCCTTTATGTTGGTAGGTCTTGAGACCTAACAAGAAGTTAATGCCATATACACCTCATTTTCTATTGAGTTTCAGCTCAGAATGCATATTTCAAGTGGTTGAGTTAATTTATAGGATTTTAGATGTACGAGCTGTAAAAAAGTGGTGTTCTAGATGGCAATAGTGGGTACCCTAGTACTTGGTACTGTAGGAAGTCTGTGGCTGGAGATAAGAGAGCTTGCTAAGAAACTGCTCATTTTTCTATCATTGTAATATTTTCCTTTACCTCATTTCAGGTAACAAAGTCAATGGCAGGGGTAGTTAAGTCTATGGATGCCACACTGAAGAGCATGAACTTGGAAAAGGTACATAGACTGACTTTTCTTGGTGCTGTCAAAAGCAGAAAGGGCAACAGACACAAGTTTTAAAGAGGGGAATTCCACTCGAGAGAAGCTTTTGCAGTGGGGTAGATCCTAGAATAAGTTGTGATGCTCAGAACTTGGCTGAACTGGGCCCTGACCAACCTGCTTGAACTGCAGCATTAGATCAACTTCACACTTGATGTGGGGAGGGGGGCAAGCTTCTGATCTCCAAAAGCTGGCTGCCCTTGTACTATGGTTCTCTTTTTATCAGTTGAGAGATATTTCTCTTTTGTTACCTGCAGAACACTGATTTGATGCTTTTTATAGATATCTGCACTAATGGATAAATTTGAGCATCAATTTGAAACGCTAGATGTTCAGACACAACAGATGGAAGACACAATGAGCAACACTACTACACTAACAACGCCACAAGTAAGATATTTTTTTTTTTAAGGTGATTTTAAATTTTGTGTCCAAATGTATCAAAATGTCTGATTCTCTCCTTTCTATCTACTTTGAGACATAGCAGCAGCTGAAGCCTTTTCACTTTAGCTTTGTGCTTTTTTGTTACAGAGAGAATATTGCATGTTATTGTCACAAGTAGAGAG
This sequence comes from Loriculus beryllinus, assembly GCA_039877255.1. Lineage (NCBI taxonomy): Eukaryota > Metazoa > Chordata > Aves > Psittaciformes > Psittacidae > Loriculus > Loriculus beryllinus. Next base: position 33,923 of record JBCJKH010047950.1, on the reverse strand, counting down.
GGTCACATACATGTATTTTGGTCTATTTCACTCTTACAGCAGGCTTTATTTTATTTTATACTATATCTTGAAAACATTAACCCTTCTACTAAATAAGCAGAGTTCTGAACCAGAAGGCACTCTTACAGCATTAGCTATCAAAACAGAATATGCTGTGGGAAAATAAATAGTTCTAACTAACTAATACTAATGACATGACATTAGTCACCACCAAATTAGTAGTGGTATATGCAATGGAAAGGTTGTTAATTACATACTTTCAATTTGTGGGAGTGTGTTTACTAAAATAAATCTTTAAATAATGCTTGACATAGTTAAGAATTCCTAGCAGCTGTTCCCTTGTGCTATTCCACAAGGAAGTAAATGTGCTATTCTCACGGAAGTTTTGACAGAGAGAAAAATTTACTGGAGGTAGTGCTTTATCAATAAATTAAACCTAAACCCAAATCCAGTAAACCAGATCTATTGGAGATGAGTTTTTTTCCATGTTGTGCAAAGCAGTGTTTTAGTAGCTAATAATCCACACTTGCAGTATTCAAGTATAAGTTTGAGGGTTATTATGGGTAAGTTTAATTCTTTGAAAGCTAGAGCTCATTATTTTGGAAGCTAGAGCTCAATTAATGGTATTTTAACAGGCTGGGCACCTCTACTCATTATTTTTAAGTTCATACCAGCCCTTCTGGTGTTCTGTAGAAGGCATTTACCTTTAAATCAGTTTTGTTAAAGTAATCCCCATTCTCTCAGGACTTGACAAAAGAGGTTGTCATAAGCTACAGTATGCAACAATCAGCTTTTTCTTCTTTGCTCTAGAACCAAGTGGATATGCTTCTACAGGAAATGGCAGATGAAGCAGGGTAGGTCAAATTTTGACTATTGCTTGATTAAATCTTGGATCCAGCAATCCTTCCTGGTTAACTTCAAGGTCAGATTCCCTTGTTTTATATGGTTATGTCTCTTGGAAGAGAAGTAGAATCACTGTTTTTCTTTCATCTCTGAATGTAATTCTTGTAATAGTTCAGTTGCTGGTATTTCATTTTGTTCTCACTCGGAGGTACTGTGAGTGTCAGGATGCAGGGGTTATTGTGCAGAAGCCTAAAATCACATGTCACTTGTCATAGCGTTTCATTATTTATTTGGATTGGCGTTAGCAATCCTTGCTATGTTTCTCCACAATTTTTTCCTGTTTTTCCACCCCTCTTACCACATCAAAACTTAACTGTAGTTCTGCTCTCATAAGCCAGATGTTGCAAAACAGGTTGTCATGACATATTTGAGCCTTTAGGGTTATACTGAAATATTTCAGAGACTGTTATTTGCCTTCTTGGTGGCATGGAAGTTAAAACTGTCAGGATTGGCTTGAGCATGTTTTGTCATCATAAATATGCCTTGTCTGATACACCTCTGTTAAACAGCTATCTTGCTCAGTCCTGATTGAACAGAATGAATTGAGCTATTTCTAGTTATAATATATGACTTTTCTTTGCAATGAGTCAAATTTATTGATGAAGTTGTCTAGTTGGAGTACAGCATTCCTGGGATGTGGGTGGCCTCATGTTCTCTCAGTCTTCCTCTGCTTGTCAATTACTGTACTTCTTCCTGTAGCCATGTATGCCTGACTTGGGTTTTTTGTTTTGTTTTCTCCTATTAGTCTTGATCTGAACATGGAACTACCTCAAGGACAGACAGGTTCTGTTGGTACAAGCGTTGCCTCAGCAGAACAGGTAAACATTCGATTCCATTGGAATCAATATTTTTTGGAGAAGTGTGGTGTTACGAGATTTAATGCTTCACTCAGTCAAAACAGGCTTGCTGAAGTGTAATTACATTTTAGATGGCCCGAAGAAACAGCATGTAGTTAAAATAGTCTTGCAATTAAAATAACTTTAACAATGTCACTTTAACATTAACAAAGTATACAACTGCTTTTAAATCCAGAAAATTTAGATGTGCCAGGTTTATTTTTGAGTGGTTATTTCAGAGAGTTCAAAATGGTTGACTCTCCTACCTACTTCAAAGTTAAGGAATCCAGCCATCTCCCATAGCATACATGAGGAGTTTGGGGATTTTTCACTTTAACGTGTGGAAGATCTTCGGAGACTAGTGGCAAAGATTCCACATTTGTTGTAGATGAGAGCTTAGAATTTCTTGTGCGTGAGCAGATCCTGATGTCAAGGTTGCACAGATCTGATGAGCTGCTTTTCCTGTTCTAGAGGAATACATTTGAGGGAATGAAAAGAGAAAAGTTTATTTCTGTTACCCTTTGTGGAAAAGGCTTGAGGGAACTTTATCTTAACTGACCCATCTTTGGGAAGCCCTTGGTATCCTGTGTTCTATGAAAGGTTCAGTTTCACCTTGTGCTAGTTCCCCTAAAACAGTTAGACCTGCTGCTGTCATGCTGTAGCAGTTCAGCTGCATACCAGCCTTGATCAGCCAAGGCTACATCCAAATGAGGAGGCATTCTGTAAGAGTTGATTTGCACTTGCGAAGATGATACATATAAAACCCATGAACAAACCCATCCCTGTCTCTGCTTGTTGTGTTCTGAAACTCCTTCCTACGTGTCTACCACTGGAGATAAGGTATCTGTATGGACCTCTGGTCTCAGCTGGTACAGTAACTCTTGAGGTCTTAAGCAAATCTTTAAGTCTTGTGCATTAGAATTTCTGATTATCCAGACATGAGATTGCTTGACCATTGCAGAACTTTGCAAAACTGAATTTTCATGTTACTGATAGCTGGTTTCTTTGTGTTTTACAATTCTGCAGGATGAGCTGTCACAGAGACTGGCCCGCCTACGTGATCAAGTTTAAGTCAAGACAAAGCTGCAGTTCTTTGTACATGCTTTCAGAACACTCTTTCTGTAGCTGTTCCTGTACTACACAAGAGAGGTGTATCCAGTATGGCTTAGGTATTTGAATACTTGTAATATAGGGTTCTTCACTCCTAGCTTGTTACTGTTTCTAAAATTCATTAAGTAACCCAAATATATCAGCTCTTTAATGTCCTTTCCTGTACATTTTGAAGTTGATATATTTTGCAAGCTTTTTTCACAAAAGCAAGTTGATGTTTAAGCCAGCTGGTAATGTTGGTACATATTAGCTAGAGGAAAAGCAGGGTGTCATTGATAAATATTCTAAATTATGAAGTGATTTTTTTTTTTTTTAAATTATGAGAACTGTTTCTGGTTGGAGAACTGATGTATTCAGTTCAGATGATAGTTGTTGTTAACTTTCTTACACAGCCAAACTCCTGGAACATGCAAACTTAATGGAAAATATGCTTCTTAAATCAAATACTTTGAGGTTTTAGTCATTTAAAGCTAGGGTAATTGTGCTGAAATTAATGGTTTAGTTAAAAATTGAGTTATAAAAGCTGTTTTCATATAATTGGGAACTTGTACAGTGTCATCAGTACAGGAGGAATAAAATATATTTTTCAACTCTTTGTCAGTTCTGTTGAATGTTGCAGCTTGCTTGTAGAATAATGTCAAGTGCTATAGGTTCTTCTTTTGCTTTCTTAGCATCCTGGGGTGCAGCCAGTTATGTCACTCACGCCTCTTTTCTATCAACATCTAGTTCCTGTTAACAGGGATCTCATGCTATCTGTTTTTACAGATATGAGCTCAGAAGCCTTACATGAAATAACTGAAGCTGCTTTTCTCCATTCCTTCTTACTCTTCTCTTTGCTTTTAATCTTGTCACTTCTTTATACATAAGGACAAGTCTTGTGATCATATTCTATGCTTCAGTGCTTTTCCATATGTGAAAAATACGGAAGTGCTCTTCCTCAGCTTCAGATCTTCAGTCCTCCTTCAGCAGTTGGGGTCTAACCCTGCCTTCTCCAACCAGTAAACCCTTAGATCAGCTTTTCCTCCTCTGCACTTTGTATCAGGTGAGATGTGGGTGAGTGGTACAGGGCCAGCTCAGTTGAAGGGGGTTAGGTTGCATTAAGAACACCTATTATACCTCAGTTTTTGAGGTACAATGTTGCTCTCTGCAGCTAAAATAACATCATTTGTAGTATTGTGGTTGTATGGAGAAGCTAGTTTGTTTTAGTAATACCTTTGTATTTCTGCACAGTTAGAGAATCTACTGGCTTCTTTCAGTAGCTTCCAACACTTGCTGCAGTTGTGAATAAATGGTTGTAGAAATCTGTAGCTGAGACTGCTTGTGATGTGTTGTGATAAACTGATGCTAAAATTTCCTTTCTGACTTTTGAGGCTAATTTTTTTTGTTTTATCTTTGTAGGGGTGAGGGAAGGTGTGAAGCACTAGACTTAGAATTAGTTCTGAATTTGCTGGTGTTCAGGATCACTTGGAATTCCCAGTGTTGGGAAGTATTTAAGAAAAAACCCCATACTTTGCTTTTTTTAGTTAAACAGGATTTATTGCAGTGAAAATGTGCAAAAATGTTGAAACATTTCAGAGCAGTTTCAAACTATTTTTGAGTGTGTTTGTCGAATCGCACTGAAGGTTTAGCAGGATTTTACATGCTGAAGTATTCAAGGCTATTGTGAAAAGATAAGGAAACCACGGTAGACAAAACAGCCTAAAATGCTGTGGAATTCTCTCTCACACTGGCAGCCAAAACTAAACCAATTTGTTTGAAATGTGGTCCTTTCACTTGTTTATGTTTCTTTTCAATGCAGCTTTCTTTTCAATGCCTTGAATGTTTCTCATATAAATAGGAGAAATTGGAAGATGTTTAACAATGCTGTGCTCACAGCTGTAATCTTGGTAAAATCCTTTCAAATTGTTAAAAAGCACCATAGGAAATGGGCTATATACTACATTTATTTTTTTCCCCAAGCTCCTTATGAACAATATAACAATACCATAGTGGTGTATCTATGCAACCAGGTTACCCCCAACTGGGTAACTGCTTGTGTGTGTGCCTTTGCCTTGCTGAATTTCATTTATGTTTTTTTTGTAACTCAATTACTTCATCTCATTTAGAGGATTGGAAACTTACTGTTGTGTAATAACAGCTCCACACCTCAGTTCACTTTGCGGTTGCTTGTGGATTCAGCTGTACTATGAAGTCCTGAGGTTTTCACCGCTTTAATATTAGACAACTTCAGCTCGCTTGTCAGGCTCCTGCTAATGTTAAAGCTTATGCTGCCTTTAGACTGTTCCTAGCCATTCTTAAGCTGTTTGAGGAGGCAGGCAGCAATTCTGAGGTTCCATGCCGTTCATTTTCTGAGTATGTTACCTTGCTGTGAGCCTTGGCGTTTGCCTTCGGGGAGTTTAAAAACAGAGGGAGATGAGACAGATCAGAGTGCTGCAAGGCAAATATTAAATAAGCTTCATTATCTTACTGGCTATACACAGCCTCTTCTGTGCTTTCAATCTCATTTCAGGCTTGCAGATTCCAGAACCAGAATAAATTTCCAGTATCCTTCAAAGGGATTGACAAGTAAACATACGTGCTTGACTGACATAATTAATGTTACCCGGGTGGGACTATGATGCAAAGAGGTAGGCAGGCTTAGGTGACTGGGGAAGGGAATAACGTCTTTGAAACAATGATTTTTGTCCCCAGACTTCACTCGAGAAATGCTGCGTATTTCAGCAGAGCCAGGGGTTTGTGCTAGCCCCTTCTGTGTGTAGAACTCCTGCCCTCTCCTGGATGGAGCCGTTTCTCTTTAGAAGCATTTGTGTCAGTTGGCATGCAGGAAGTTTTAACAGTTATTTTGTGAATAGGTGTATTTTGTTTTCTCAAGTCTTTTGGAAATGCTTGAAACTGAAAGTTACTCTTAAAGCAATGTTTGAGTTTCATATCCTTCCTCCATTCAGGCTCTCCTCAAAACAATGGCTCTTTTGTGACAGCCCTGGCTGCTCACTCCTGTGTTTCTTGTAAGTTGTCTGTGTTTGTAGAAGGTCATTTCATGTTAAATAAATAATGTGCACTTTTATGTAACCTTGCTACCAGATAATATTTCAGTATTTGTGCTCATGAGCAGATACATCTACAGTGAAACATTGCTTGAAATATTGAAAGATGGTTTTGCTTGATGTTTTTTTTCCTTGATTCCCAAAGCTGGTTGTGTGTGCTAGCATTAGTCTTCATTCATTTGAAGTCCAGAATAAAAAGCCATGAAGAGCTTCAGATGAAAGCAGAAGGGAGGAAAAAGAACAACTTGAACTTTCTCAATTGCAGTGGGATAAAATGATCAAGTTGCCTTTGTGGAGATCCTCAGAGCCAAAAAATAGTGACATTTTGTTAAATATAATTAGCAGTTGTGTACAGAGATAAATGCTGAAGCTGGTGACATGTATAGAGAGGAGAATAATTTTTGTAGCTCTGGTAGGCTTAATTTTGAAAACTGCTTTACTTGTAAGGGGCAATTTGTAAATGTAACTGCCAGTGGTCAATAAAATTGTACAGACAACTTCAGGTGTGTTCCTGGGTTATGTGGCTCTTTGCTGGTGCATCTTGGTCTCTGGGTAAACAAGTAGATGTCATCTTTATTTTCCTGTGAGATGATGATTAGAAATTTCAGTCTTCATGGAGAGAAAGTAAGAAGTAGTGGGGGTGCTATTGAGAAAGATTTGAGACAACAGTAATTAAGTATAACAATATGAAATATGATCTACTTAAAATCGGTTGGGTTTTTTATGTTTAGTCTGTTACAAAGTGAATCCCTCATGCTTAAAAATCTAAGAGTTTTCTGCACTTGCCTACATGTATAAGGGGTCATGTGGAAGGCTGGCAGGAGCTGGTGTATGTTTGAATTAAAGCTTTCCCGTGTTTCTTTTCCCCATCCACTGTATTTTGGAGCCAGCAGAGGGAGCCTGAAGCTTTGTTTTTGCATAGGTTCTGCACAAATAGCTATTGCAATTCTTAAAGCAAGGAGGACTTCCAGAGAGTCCTTGCTAGCTGGTTTAAGGAACTGTCACTCCTGTGGAACCCAGGGCTTTGGGCAGTATCCAGTCTCTAGATTTGCTTGTATCAGAGCTTTGATCCTCACCTAAAAGCTGCTTTGTTGCATGAAATATAACACGTTGGAGCACTAGGACCACACTGCCATGGGCTCATCTGCGTCAGCCCCTAGATACCTTCACTAAAGGTGCTGGACAGCATTTGTTCAATGTCTTTAGGCGTTTATTTGGGGCTGTGAGATGTACTCTTAAGTAGCGAGATGATGAGTAACATCATGCTGAAAACTTGTTTGAAATTGTTTCATGATTAGTTAAGTTCTCTTCTGTTTCTTTAGCTGTTCCAGTTTTGTCCTGTGGTACTACTTTCACTTCATACAGATGGGAACACAGGTGCTGTGTATGGATGGAAAATGCACTTTAATATCAAATTCAGTTTTCTTGTCAGAAATGTTGCCCATGCTGAGATTTGATTTGACGAAGGTTTCAGGATTCTCTTTGGTTTCAGAATTCTCTGTCCGTGCATTGTGCTTTTAGCTTTACCATTAGCATTTATCTAGTGCAAAGGTCTGGTTTGAACTAACAGCAGCATGCTGCTCAGGACTTCCCTTTTTGTCAAACAATATTTTTCCAGTGAAATCCCAAGAAGGGTCAGTGGCCTCACTTGTATCGGAAGCAGCTCTCTTCATTACCATTCAATAGAGGAAAAGGCAGATGCAAACAATCTGTAACTAATTTCAAGTGCCAGTTGAGCCTTTTTAACTTGGAAGAAGATGCAGTGAGTGAGTCTTTCTTGACCTTTACTACTTTTTATTAAGAAAGTGCTGAATCAGTTGTGATACACAGTTCAAGATAGAAAATCAATGGCCTGTAGGATTCCAGCTCTTCCCAGTTGTTTTGAAAGCTTTCCAATGTCTTCCAATGGTGCTGGTTGCCATGCATGCAGCATGCGAAGCGGCAGGAACCAGACCATCTTGCAGCAGGTAGTCTGCCCTCAAGCTCTTATCTAGATGAGGGTGATTTGGGGGAATAAAAGTACTTCAGTATCATATATGTCTAATTTAAGACCTATGCATGTTGCTGAGGATTTTCTCAACTTGTTACCTCTGAGTGAAGCAGTCTTCTTTCAAAAGAAGCAATGAGTGTTATATACCAGCTACTATGTGTGTCTGACAAGATAACAATTAGCTTAATTTAATTTCCCTACTATCTGATCCATAATTCTTTATTACAATCCATTTCTGTCAAAATGAGCTGTGGGGCACAGTAAAACATTTTAAAATCTAAGGATACTCAGGTTTTCTAAGTTCAATTTTTAAAGAATTCTTTCTTTCTTTTTCTATTTTTTTTTCCCAAAGATTAAATTAACATAATCCAGGAATCTTTATAAAAGATATTTCACATTGTTCTTACTGCAGGCCTCTGTTTCTCTTGCTGTAAAATGGGCAAATATTGGAACTGTTAAGCTCTGTTGCTGATGATTTTGCAGTTCCAGGTACCAGTGTGAAGCCTCAACATTAGACTTGAAATCCATAGGAGAAGCAGGCAGTCCCATTGAGAGTGCTGTAAATTAGTTCCAGTCTCTGAGAGACTGCTGTAACTAATTGATATGACCTGGAAGTGGATAAAATCCATAGCAGTAAGATCAACTTTCCCTCTAGTAATTTGACAAATAGAACCCTTTTTGTTCAAGTCCCTTGTAGGCTACATACCCCATTTGTTCTTTTGTGATGGGCATCGTTTCCACATTGAAGTGATAATGATTTTCCAGATTTCTGCTGATTTGAATTGCAGGTGCCTTAATTTATTAATGCTGTAAGCAGGGAGAGATTCAACAGCATCAAGAAAAAAAAAGGGATTCCTGGCAGCAACTGTCTATCAAAGTCATTCCTTATCCAGTGACATTGCTGTAAGTATTTGACCACTGCTCAAAATATCTCTATGCAAAATGTATACTGACAGCCTCTTCCGCAGAGAGAATTCTGTTTGTAAAGGAAGCAGAAGTATTAATGTATGTTTAGTGGTAATTATTACATTTAACAATGACACTGCTTTTTCATCCAGATAGTTAAAAAAATACAATGCACAGAGGTTAATACTTGCCAAGCCCTGGGTTGTCTTCTGTAAGCGTGTTTAAAGCTACCAATAGAGAATGTCCTGGGTTCTCTTTCAAATGTAATGCTTTTGTTGAAGTTTTACAATTTCAGTTTAACCTGTAGTTAGAGTATTAAATAGGCCATGTATTCCCAAGCTCTTTTTAAAGGTTTCTGCCCGATGTTTGGGAGATCTGGATGTTTTCTCAGGATACTGTTTACCAAACTGCACAAGTGTTCCTCCTCCTGCTCTAAAAGAAGTGCAGGGAGACTGGTGGTTTGTGGAGTCACTGGTTCTCATTTATCAACAGCATGGAAATCAGGAGATCTCAGTGTGTGTGAGGGTTGACTTTTGCACAGTGAGTTAATGAAATGGGATCTGTGTGCTTTAAGCCATTGGAAACTGTCAGTGCCTAATTAATTTTATAAGAA